>BQNB010000199.1:6521-196684 GCA_026074375.1 Tanacetum coccineum
TGCGGATTATGTAACATGTAATTTCACAAAAGTATGCTTTGAATTTTTTTAAATTTGAGCATAATTTAAGCTTTTTATTGTGAAAATTTAGGACAAGTAAACATTCTAATTCTATCCCCCCACTTGAATTATACTGCGTCCTCGTTGTATACATTAAACATTAAATACAAGAATTTAAAAAGAATTAGAATGAGAAACTCCCCTGATATTTGCTCGGTAGATTCTCCAATTTACGTTTATTGAGCAAGATCATGTGTTGAACAGCCGCCTTGAAGTTTCAGGACTCCAACACTTCAAGATTTTCTAGATTTTTAAATTCTCCACCAATATTCGTCGATTTTATTTCACGAGGTCATGTATAAATTCTCAGAAAACAAATGCAATTCTATCTCCATGTATTCGTTGGTTAGACTCAAAATAAATACCTAAAACTGTACAGGAAATCAATACGCCTTATCCATTCCCCAGGATACGTCGTATTGATGCATGTATACGCCATATTCATTTAATGAATATGTCGTATAGACTGTTCTAAAAATAAAGACTAGATAACGTCCAGATAGTCGATACACCGTATCCATGGGGTTTGGATACGCCGTATAGAAAATTTGGGAAGACAAACTCGATAAAAATTAAAAATTACATTCCGGGTTGTCTCCCGGCAAGCACTTTTGTTTACAAAAAAGTCTTTAAGTTAGACTTCCCTCAATTTACTCCCATCCTTATAAAACAATTTGGGGTCGAACGGGATGCCAAATGGCACATACAAATTCTTTATTAGGAAAATGAATGACATCCCTTTGTTAAGATGATTCCAAGTCATGACATTAAAATTTAATCCCTTGATAAAAGTTTGAGTTTTGAAAAATTTATTAGATGTATCATGACTTGTTTCCGAAAGCTTATTTGACCCATGTGCATAGGCACCAACATCGGTATTTATTACAGCATGTAATGGTTTGACAGATAAATCCCCCGAGGAGTGTTCAATATCTACTTTATCATTATCATTGTCTGTATCCATTTTTAATTCATCGGGATAAATTACGTTAAAAGGAAATAAATCATTAAAGCATATAACTTTTTGTTCCTCTTCATCATAGTCGGAAAATGATGTTTCATCTTTCAAATTAAATTTATCGATATGTTGAGGGTTTAAAATCGGTTTAGTTAATAAATCTGATTTAGACGTTTGAGCATCATTGTAAACAATGGCTGGAAATTCATGCTCCTTCAAAAATCTTTAAAGTTAGTCTAAATCATCAAAATAACTGACTGTAGGCTTGGGTGACAGAAATAAAGGCATATTAACTTTATCATTATCATTTTCTGAATCCGTTTTTAAATCGTTGACAGAAATTATTTTGTAAGAAAATGAATTTTTGTCGATAATTATCGTGCAATCTTCATCGTCAGATTCGTCAAATGATATTCTAAATTCGATTTCATTGCTGTTAAGAGAACTTACTGTAGGCTCACATGAGAGTGCTATTTCAGATGTTAATGTGTCGTTAAAGACTATAGCTGGGAATTCAGTTTCAACATATCCAAGGTCGTGAACGTCTTCATTATCCCATATCTTACCATACGTAGCAATTTCCCAGTTATACACCTTACCCTCCCTACGACTTTTCTTCCTCAAGCCTGATATACTCCTCCATAGTAATGTTAGGGTCGTCCATTATGACCTGTAATAAATTCGATAGGAAAGAAAACTGTCAAATAGCTTAATAGGCCGTATTTAGTGAACTGAATATGCCGTATTGATGATAGAGTCGAATACGCTGTATTGGTTTGAAAAATCTATACGCCGTATCCAATAAATTGAATACGCCGTATTGAGTATTCGACTTAGAAAGTTAGGGTGAATAATGCACACAAACACACAATATGCAAAATATACAATGCAGAAAATAAAATACACAAACAAACACACAAATATGCAAATTAATCTAAACTAAACTAAACTAAAACAATAATAAATAAGAATTAAACAACTTCACTCCCCGGTACGACGCAAAATAACTTGATGTGGTCAACACACCGTTGTGAGATAGTCTTTTATGGTATCAATTTTTAGTAGTTATTTTATGCCCGACTATACCTAAAAACAACAACACTTTAACGGGCAGTGTACCCGTCGGATGGAGATTTCGTGGTAAAGTAGGGTGTCGATCAGTAAGACGAGAGCGTTAATAATCTAATTATAATCAGTATTAGTTATCTAAGTAACCTAAACCTAATGCTAAAAGGGGGGGATTTTTTAGGCCTGAGAGACGTGGAGCAGAGGTTTAAGTTCTCATCCTAAGGTTTTTATGAACAAGTAAAGCAAGAAACACACACAGCTCAAGACAAGAAGATAAACAAACGATAGAGAAGCAGTCAAGAACTAATGTAAGGAAAAACGTATCACCATTAATAAAATGATAATGTAGGTTTGTTTATTTAGTGCAATGATTGATTTATCTCGAAGGGCATATCATTCCTAAACTTAGGCGATACTTCTTCCTAAGACCTAGACACGCTAATTCTGTCACAATTAGACGCATCCGCATAAAGCAAGAATTTGTTGATTATAATCTACCTTAGGAGATTAATAATGGTGCTCTTACTAAACCCTAGCTCATAGAGACTTTACCCACTTACTGCTTAATGGCTCTTTATATACAAGTAGTCCACTGTCTGAATCCTTACCAATGGAATAAGAACGTACTTGTTGATACCAAGGTCACCTTATGGCTCAACTAAGCTCACTAAACTAAAGGCACAGATAGGTCAATATTTGTGATCCTATGATTCTAGATATATAAATTGCTATATGGAGAGCTATCCCGGACTCTTAGCCTACGTCCAAACAACACCGAAGTTGCAACACATTAAATATTAGACTTGAACTCCAGTTGAATGATAGGTCACATACTTAACTTGATAAGACAAATATAAATTGATTAACATAAACACAATAAACGGATGATTAAGCAATCAAGATAAACAAACCAAAAATTAGAATCTTCATAAACATTGCTGATACCTAATGGTATCATGCCTATAGTCAATGAAAGAAATACACACAGTTTTGATATATAAAACAATTAAAAAAAAGAAACCTTAACGAACGCGTATTCGGTTTTGCGCGAGAGATTACAAGAGTTGTCCAATGACTTGAAGGCTATTTTCTGACCTTCTATACTCTCCTGAACTAACACTTTGGTCGACTTGGTGGTTTAGGGATTCACTTGCATACCTAAAACTGAGTTTATGTTTATCAATTTATATTTGTTTACGTGCTTTTTGCTATATTCAAGTGGTCTGGAATTGATAAACATAAAACTGATAAACATAAACAAATATAAATTGATAAACGTATTCATTTAGCACACTTAAAACTCATTTTTGAGTTTTGTATTTATAGGGTCTGGAAGTCGGTTCGATACGGCGTATCCAAGGAGTTAGATATGGCGTATTAGGGATTTCTTAGAGTAGGGACCACGCTTGATATCTTCTATAATATTCACATACTATATCTTTGATATGGCATATTGAGATCTTCTGGATACGACGTATTGAGCTTTATTCCTTTGTGGTCTTTGGTGAGTGCATGCACAGATACGCCGTATCTTACTTGATGGATACGGCGTATTGGTCTTTAGAATAGTAATCTTCAAAATATCTTCATTTAAGCTCCAAAATGCGCGCCTTTTGCTAACTTTCACCAATTACTCCATAATTACTGCAATTCTCAAATATAAATGATTAAGTAACAATTCTTTGCAATAATTATACAAAATTGATTAATAACATGGGATAAATGATGCTATAAAATAGACGTTATTTGATGTCATCAAGCAAAAAGTAAAAGAAAGCGCAAAAGGTTTTTGTGATAACATCATTGAAAAATGATTTACGAAAATTAAAAGGAAAAGAAATTGTTGATATTGCTGCACAAATACCATCTGCCAACACTATTGTTCCAGGAATGTTCAAGCTAGACTTAGATCCTTTAGCTCCTAGGTTATTGCAAAATAGGGAAGCTCACATAGATTACCTTAAGTACACTCAGGAACAAGCTGATATTCTTCGAGGAATAGTCAAACAAGCTAAAGCAAAACAGCCTTTAGATAATGCGTTAGACTTTGCCTGTAAGCATGCCCAACGAATTCAGGAGTTACTGGTATATGTTCAAGATACATGCCCTAATGCGATTAAACTTAGTGGGAAAAAGGTTGTTGTCACACCCAAAAACAATGTCAAGAAAGTTAGGTTTGTTGAACCTCTCACATCCTCAAGCAACATTAAACAGGTAGAGTCATCTACAACATCAGATTCTAACACACCTGTGTTGTCTCCTACAGGATTGAAGTGTTCTACTAGTAATTGTGGATCAAAGCCTACAGGCAATAAAAAGAATGATAGGATCTCGCGAACACCAAGTAGGAACATGAAGAATAAAGTAGAAGCCCAACCTAGGAAAGTTAATAAAAAGAATCGTGTTGTTGAACCTATTCGTGATGTTGATGTTAAGCATTCACTGTTAAAAGCGAATTCTGAACTTATTTGTGCTACTTGTAAGAAATCTATGTTTGATGGTGTTCATGATATGTGTCTTCTTGATTTTGTGGAAAATGTGAATAGCCGTGCTAAATCTGCTAAGAAACATAAAAAACAAAATATTTGGAAACCTACGGGTCATGTATTCACTGAAGTAGGACTTAAGTGGAAACCAACAGGCAGAACTTTCACTATAGTTGGTAACTCGTGCCCTTTAACTAGGATCACTTCAGCTAACATAGTGCCTCCTAAGAAAACCACTTCCTACTCAGTTAAAACACAAAAACCAGAGCTTAAAGTCTACAACAGGAAACCTAAAAATGTTAAAAATGTAGGTTCGCGTAAAAAGGATAAGATTGTAAAATCTAAGAATGCTAACCACTCGAAAGCCAATCATACTTAGGGATCCAATGCTACAGATATTCCATCGTCTTCTTCTCTTGTCATGACAGGTTGTCCATATTGTTCTCTAGTATCTGGACTTCGGATGTTCGAAATATATGACAGGGAATCGCTCTTAGCTCATGAACTTTGTTAGTAAATTTATGGGTACAGTTAGATTCGGAACTGGCATTTGCAAGGATTATAGGGTAATGGTGTATTAGCCGTGTTTTTATAAAGGTGGATTGTCATTATGATTTTTCTAAGCCTTGTATAGAGTAAAACATAGTTACGAGAATTTATTAAGATTATGATAGGGCCTAAGGTGGACGGGCTTAAGCCCATTTTAATTAAGCTCCGTGCCCAACATAAAGTCCAACAAACCATCTAGGGTTTTATCTCTTGTAACTATATAAAGCCCTCTCCAAGTGTGGAGAGGGTTCTTATTTTTTTCTTAACAAGTAACTATTTTTCTCTTTTATTTCTCTATCTAGTTCTTTCTTTTTCTCTCTAAAATCTTCTCTTATTTTGTGTTTCTGGTGATGAAATGATATCATCTAACATGTGGTATCAAGAAGGTTAGGTTTAGTGATTTAGTTGTTGTGGTGACTTATTTGGCTTAAAGGATTGGCTTATTTCTAGTTACTAAGGAGTTGGCTTAAACATTTTTTTTCTTTTTGTCTACTTATTGCTTCATTTGTGTCTACTTCAAATTTATGTGTGGGCCATTTTTTTGCTAAACAGTTATATCCACAAATTTTTTGATTTGGGTCGTGTCTTGTGGTTAAGTTGTCTTGATTATTCTTAGTCTTTCACTTTTCTTAGGTTTTTCTTTATTTCCTTCTTTCAAAAACGTGGCTTATATTGTGGTCTCAACAGCTTCTTCAAGCTTATTTCAAGCTTAGTAGAA
This sequence comes from Tanacetum coccineum, assembly GCA_026074375.1. Taxonomy (NCBI): domain Eukaryota; kingdom Viridiplantae; phylum Streptophyta; class Magnoliopsida; order Asterales; family Asteraceae; genus Tanacetum; species Tanacetum coccineum. The sequence continues at coordinate 12,361 of BQNB010000199.1, forward strand.
GTTTTTTTTGTCACGATTTTTTTACAAGCTCCCAGTCCCAGGTTTTCAAGATTAGTTTTTTATACACTTTCATTCATAATCTTAAGTGCTTATTTTAGAGCTTATTTTTGAGTTGTTTAAGTTTCTTTTCGTTAGATTTTTGGCCTCCTTATTTGAGCTTATTTGTCTTAAGTTCTCATAGCTTTTTCGTGTAAAAGAAGCTTATTATTTGCTTATTATCTTTGTGGTCCTCTCCGTTTGCATCAAGAGACAAGATCCACCATTTAAGGAATCAAGGACGACTCGTTTTGTTGGTTTCCATAGAAGACAAACGCAAGGTCTAGTATGAGTTTTGGTTTTTTGTGAAGGACACCGAACTAGCAATTCTTCATCAACCGAACTAGTTCAAATATTCAAAGTGCCAATCTAGTTTAATTCTTTCAAAGTGTCGATCTAGTTCAAATCCTTCAAAGTACCGATCAAGACACTTTTCAAGACGAACCGATCTAGCAGTTTCTTTGGGAACCGATCTAAACCGATGTCTAGTATGAACCGAACTAAACTATGAACCAAACTAACTTAAACAAGGGCAAAATCTATACGATTTAAGTAATTTTCAGTTTTTCGAGTTCAAGTGACGGTATACTATGGGGCGTTTAACTTATACTATCGTGATCGTGACATCTTTTCGATCAACGTGGTATATTTCGCCATTTCACCTGACGAATACCGAAACGAGTATTAAAATGATCAAAAAGTTACGTCGTTCCTAAAACTAACTTTCAAACGAAGGTGGTGATAAAAAGGAGAGAAACGTGTGTAATTCTTTTTATTTATTAAATTAAAATCCCATGTTGTCACATGCAGCCCCTGAACTTTAAGTATAATTCAAAGTTAGTCCTTGTTGCATTATTAACCTTCAAGTTGAATCAAGTTTACACCGTTAGTCCTTAATAGTTATAAATCAACCTTTAACCCTCCAAAGTGATCCTATATTACATTTTCAGTCCCTGCAACTTCAATTAACAACCGTTAAGCACTAAACTTGGATTTTAATTACACCGTTAGTCCTTGTTTATGCTTTAATCAACCGTTAATCATTTTAAGTTGAAAGTGTGGTATCCGTTCATCGTTTTCGCTCATCAATCGTTAACAAAAGCTCAAGTTCTTCAATTTCAACAACGATTTTAACCACAATTAATTATTGTTTCATGGTTTCTTCTTGATTTTGTAAAATCTCGCAAAAGATTCCAATTCTTTTCTCGGTTTAAATCATAGATTTATAAAATCTCGTGATCGTTAATTGATTTCAATCCACAACAACAATCACTTTACCCACTTAAGATCCTTGTTTATCATTTCACATCATTTTTGCAATGTCGACCCAACAAGACATCAATGCTATTAAAGCACAACGACTAGCAAACACTCATGATCCATTTGGCATTAATGCAAACCACTCAGACAAAAATACCAATCCGTTTCATCACCAGATGAATCACACATATTACCTACATACAACATCCACAAACCCACAACCACTTTTTCCAACAACCTTCATTCAACACGAACTACATGCCACAACAAATGCAGAATCTCAAAGACAGTTCAGATCCCACAACTGCAATGAACAAGACACTTGCTTTAATGGCTAAAGCATTCAAACTCAACACCATTCCAGTTCATTAATTCTTCGCAATAGTCAAATTGCACAACCAGATATGAACATGAGCCAATACATCAAAATGCAAATGGTTGATGACAATGGTGGAAATCATGTGAGAAAAAATGATGTGCAGAATGATGGGAATGAGGTTGGGCAAAATGCAGTTCATAATCTGGGTATTCAGAATGTTGAAAATATGAATGGGCTTAGTGGTGTTTTAGAAATTGCAAATCAGTATGGGAATGGAAATGTTGTTACAGCACCGACTGAGGGTAATGGTAATGGTATCAATAGTAATCCAATAAGGTGTTACAACTGTCGAGGAAAGGGTCATTATGCCAAACAACATCCACAGTAAAGCCAAGAAATGGGATGCGCTTTATCTCCAGCAACATTAAGCTGCATATTGCACAAAGGAAGATAGTAGGGAAATCCAAATACTCAAGATGAATTTGAGTCATGTGCTGCTGCTTGCATAGTCAGATTCTTCCATAGAAGAAACAAAGAGAGTAAAAGTGAATTGCACTTCAGAGGATACACTGCCAGCATAGCATCATACATCTGTAACTCTGTCTGACAAGGCTCCCATCTATGACTCAGATGGATCAACTGGAGTACCCAAAAGATGAAAAATTGTTATGATCATGATATATTCAATATGCTTACTCAGAAGTGCATATACGATCTCCAAACTGAGCTTGATCGTACAAAAGGAATAACTTGAAAATGCTTATTAAAAAGGAAAAAAATACGATGTTCTTTGGAAAAATTGGACACAAAAGTGAAGAACCGCAAATATGACAAGATTTCGTTGAAAAATCTATAAATGACATGCAACAAAAGATCGATACGGTTGCAAAACTCAGTTTGGGAGATCTCAAAGGTAAAGTAGTGATACTCAAAGTGCATCAAATATCCTTGTCTAGGTGTCTCAGACACACTAAAGATAAGAAACGTGTCATAGAATCCAGTTTTTGAATTATATGCCAAAGAAATGCTCATCTTAAAGATCACAATAACAAGAACCTGTTTGACTCCATCAAAGTGACACAAGCTCAGACCAATTCAATAATTGACTCTTTGCAAAAACAATTGTATGACACCATCTATGAAAATGCTAAGCTAAGAGCCCAGCTATCTGATAAGGTTTCTAAAACAAAAGGCACCACCAAAGGTACGAGAACGAATACTATGTTTACAATGCAATCATCTTTGGAAAACCACCTTCTTCCTTCTTTAAACCAAAACATTATTCTGTTCACCACCCCTTTCAAAATCCCTCCAGTTCTCCCCAAGTTTGATAAGATGGATTGCTTTGTCCAAACCAGTCAATTCAAAACACGCACTCTCCACACGAGAATCGAAAGTGGTGCAAACTGTTAATGTGATTGCCCCTAGATTCTTTAGGACTAATCATTCCAAGACCTCTAGGGTAGATAATGTTGTCCCTCACAAACCCATTAAAATAAGCGTTAGGATAAAACCAATCACTGTTTCACAACCAAATGTTATTCATAAGCAACAAGCTGATTCTGACTGAAATGGTTTTTCTTCTACCAGAGTAAACAACACTGCTAAGACTAGAAGACCACATCTTAGGAGCAATTCTAATACTGATAGGGTTCCATCTAAGTCTAAGAGTAGTTGCCTCTTGAATAACATCGAGAAAATAGAAGAAACCCATAGGAAATTCCCAATTCCTACTAATCAAAAAGCACATGTCATCTGAATGAGTAATAACATTACGCTTGTCATTCGAAATGCAAATCAAAATTATTTGTGTTATGTATATGCAAAGTTATTAGTAACTGCCAATCATGATTCTGTTCTTAATTATGTGAATGAAATTAAATTCTCGTGCTGATAACTCAAAGTGCCAATGTCACAATTACAGAAAAAACAAAAGAACATATAAGGTAGGCAAATGCCAAGAATTCGAAGGAGTTAGGGTCCAAAGGAAGTCTTGCTTCATCTAGGCCTAGCAAACCTAGAACTTGTCTTAGGTGGATTCCAACTGGAAGAATTTTTGCCATGTGTGGAAAATTAACTGCATCTAGTAACACCGAGAATAAGTCTGAAAAATCTGTGTGTGACAATGCAAGTACTTCTAATCCCCCGAAACCTTCATGCAAAAGGTCTCCGATTTCTACTTCTCTTATTGGCAGGTTATCAAGACTAAGGAAACATCATACTTCTATCTATCCGATTGATGTTCTCTAATCTCCAGGTTTATGGCTTATGAACACTTCAGTGCATAACCCGAGCTTCAAATAAAAGGGGAGTGTACGCTTTAGTGCGCTTTACCTTAAAAAGAAATAGAAAATCTTCTTGTTTTTTCATTCAGTAGATATGATAGGTTCATGACTTGCATAGAGATGGAAAGTCAATTCTGAGTATCATTTGTTCGAACGAATTATTCAATGGCGAAAATCAAAGTTGTTTCAAAGTCTTTCCCCGCTGTTACTACTGCTGATGCATCCGATAAACGTCAACAACAACAAGATTCAACTTCATCAACTTCAATTCTAATAACAACTATCACTGGTGATGGAATTTTTGACTTGTAAATATTTTTTGATCTTTCTCTTTATTTTGATTTATAAATATTTTATCAGAAAAACAAAATATAAAAATATAAAACCTATAAAAGCAAAATACAAAATCAAAAAATTTCAAAAATACAAAAATAATCTTCTTTGACATGTCTCTCGACAATCAATAACATTTTTGTCGCACCTAGAAATGTTGATTAATAATTAACACCGGGTGAATAAATAAATTCGAGCAAGGAGTTTCAAATGTTTTTAAAAACATGTCATTATCACTTTTTCTCTACGACTTCTAAGTAAATGTCAGCTTAGGACTCGGTCCCTAAAGAAAGGAAAATGTTCAATTATTTACATTTATCCTAAACAACAGGAAGTTTGCATCTTCTCGGTCTTGAGCAAAGTCATATAAACATTCAAAGTTTTGAATGCTCAAGAGAAGGACTAAAGAAAATGATGGTAAATAAGATATACCTTTCACATATAATCCTGGTTTGAGTGCCATAATTTCGAAGATATTTTCAAAAATAAAATTTCAAATTCTTTCAAAATTGTGTGCTCAACAAACTCCCACTCCAAGTTTTTAATCTATTCTATAATTTAGGGGGAGTATAATAATATAATTCTTTCTGCATGCACGCTTTTCTCCAAGAACTTAGTTAGCTACATGTGAATCCAGACTTAACTTGTTTTAATTCACTAATTGTCAAAAATTGTAGAACGATAATATGCAAATTTTTGAGGGGGAGAATAGCGATTAAAATGTGATCAATACGGATTAATAACGGATACGATCTTCAATCTATAATACGTTCCCAGAATGGGTGGTGGGTGGGTGTGAGTTGGTTTGGGGGTGGTATGGTTATATATATGTGCGAAGGATGACGTACCTCGCATGTGCAAAACTCTTTCATAATATGGTGCATATGTGTAGGGGGAGCTTTTTGGTAACTCTGGAAACACTCAATGTGTCTGAAATGATTTCTCAGACACGTTGATTGATTTTTTATCAAATGGTTGTATGGATGTTATGGCAATACACAAAGACTGACCAACTGTTGTTTCTTAAGAATTTATAAGGCGGTTAAGGTTAAGTATATTCGTTTCATGATCCAGCCAGAACCGGAGGGATCTACCCAGGAATACTCCATTAGATAGAGTAGAAGTAGGTATTATTGAAAAAAGGAGTAAAGTGAGAATAAGGGAATAGTGCCGACTGAGATGGAGCTAGTGCTGGAACAAACCTAACAAGGTACTAGTCATGAAGTCTCGGTAAGCACTGAAGGGGTTGAAGAATGAAAAAGAATTATAAGGATAAAGGGTGAAAAGAAAGAAGCCATCCATACAACCCTAGGCAAAAACCAGGTCAATACATAATCTATCAGTAATTACAAAGATGATTATGATAATGAAGACTGACATCATGGACCCAGTGATACAATGCACAACCCTCCCTAGCCACTCAGAATCTCTCAAAAGATTTATGTTTCATTTCTCATGGAGATCAACACGTTTCTATCGGCTTTCTCATTCCGAGATCGTTGATATTGAAAAGGTGGCAGTCCGCTCCAGCCTCCGATTATCAAATAACAAATATGCACTTATAGAGTCTAGAGCCAACGAGATCCATCAAAAATCTCATAAGGACACAAATTCCAATATACAAAATGTCGTACATCATTATACAACATTTGGTAGAAAAAGTCATATGCATTACTTTGTGTAATGCCAGAACATTCAGAGTGATAATCTTTAGTATTCACAGTGATGAATAGAAATGCTTCCATAGTCAACATAAAAGAGCTCTGCGGTAGGTAACTTGTGAAATTCTAAATGAATCAAGCTTGTGTCAACTAGATATCGATTTGGTCCATATATGAATTGACGAACTCAATCATAAAGATAGTAACATCAGATTCACCATACCGTGTTGTCTACTTTGAGACGCTCCGGTAACGAGAACGGCGAGTGCCAGCTGCGAAACCCCGTCAAGGAGATTCTTTTGAATTCTAACCTGATAACAGGCAGATTTTATACTAGATTAACGAGGAACAGTGGTTGATTTGCAAACCGTTATTCGACGAAGTACAAAGACACTTTAGTCCAAGTAAGTTTATCACTAACCTATACTTTCAGTTTTCCCGATGGTAAACAGGTTCTAGGTCCATGTTCGAGTCAAGATTCAAGACATCATGTCTTAATATACAAAGATAATAAAATTATGAAATCTCAAGTACATGTTGTGCCAACATTCTTCCGCAATCTCTGATATACAAGCACTTCCTCAAAAGAACATTATCGACAAGATTGTGTTGCATTAACAAGATATATTTTACAAGTGTATCTAAGTACTACTCTTTCCAATAATGTGGTACAAGAATCATTCAAAGGAAAGTTGAGAGAGATTGTTAGCAACGTTTCAAAGACCTGACATGAGGGTGGAGACACAAGATCGCAGGCGGCATAAGATTCAAAGAAAAGATTCAGAGATCTAGTAGTCCCAAGATAGAAACAAGGGCACAAGACCACGATAATCAATATATATGTCAAAGAATATCAAGTTAAAGATCAAGATCCCAACAGGGGATCAGGGGGCGAAGCGGATGTGGGGGGGGGGGGGGGGGGGGGGGGGGTGGGGGGGCTGGTAATGGATGCGTGCTTTAGAATTCCTAAGAACACAAGGCTCCAAAACTCAAGACGTCACAAGAAGGATCCACAATTGAATGACCACCCCTTAGGGGGAGATTGTTAGCCATGTTTTTAGTAAAGTGATGGTCATTATTATTCCCAAACCTTGTATAAGTAAAGCATAGTTTACGGGAATTTATTTAAGCTAGTTGGTCTTAGGTGACGGGCTTAAGCCCATTTGTATTAAGTTTGGCCCAACATAAAGTCCAAACAAACCATCTAGCATTTTATCTCTTGTAACTATATAAATCCCTCTCCAAGTGTGGAGAGGGTATTGCCTCTCATTTTTTCTTAACAAGTAACCATTTTTCTCTTTCATTTCTCTCTCTAGTTCTTTCTTTCTCTCTTTAAAATCTTTTCTCTTATTTTATGTTTTTGGTGATGAAATGATATCATCTAACATATGGTGACTATCAGCTGGGAAATGTTACTATTTCAAGAGTATACTACGTCGAGTGGCTTGGACATAACTTGTTTTCTGTTTGTCAATTTTGCGACGCGGATCTTGAAGTTGCATTTCAGAAAAACACTTGCTTTATTTGTAATTTAGAAGTTGTTGATCTACTTTCTGGATCCCGAGACATAAATTTGTACACAATTTCTCTTGATGACATGCTTAAAACATCTCCGATATGTCTTTTATCCAAAGCGTCAAAGACTAAGAGTTGGTTATGGCATCATCGGTTATCACATCTCAACTTTGGTACTCTTAACAAACTAGCTAAAGACAGTCTTGCATGAGGCATTCCAAGACTTAAATTTTAGAAAGATCATCTGTGTTCAGCATGTGCATTAGGAAAAAGCAAGAAATCTTCTCATCAACCCAAAGCTAAAGACACTAACTAAGAGAAATTATATCTTTTGCATATGGATTTGTGTGGCCCAATGCGTGTGGCGAGTATTAATGGGAAAAGGTATATCTTAGTGATTGTCGACGACACTTTGATTACTTTTTCCATTGCTGGGAGAGGTCAGGCACTTAAGAAGGTAACCATTACTATTTGAGGAGCATAGATGAGGGGACGATAAACGTCCCCTACCTGTTAGCCCATTATTGGTTTACGTATGTTAAGGGGAAGGAAGCAGGGGGCTAAGATGTCTGGGGGACATTTTATTACGCGTCTTGCTGAGCATTTTGGGCTGACTACTAAGGAGAGTCTCCAGGGATTGACAATGGTAGTCCGTGACCTCACGTTGATTGACATGGGTGAGCTGGTGAGGTTGCATATTTGTGATAGATTAGGAGATGTTTAGACTTGGGTGGCACCCAGAACACGAGAAGGCAGCAGATTGCTGCGGCTAGAGCAGCCCACAGCTGACCCATCGGATTCATGAGGAGGTGCTCGGGCTGACCCAACACCTCAAAAGCACCTCCAGCTCCTCCTATTCCATTGGACCATCCTACAAAGGTATTGCAGAGATAGAAAAGGAGATATGTGGGGTACTTTGAGGATTTACACGGAGCAGCACAGCATAAGGTGATGAATGTATGAGTGCTAACTTTTGCAAGTATTTTCAGTTGGAATGGCTGGAGGCTTATTAACACCCTTGATGCGAGAGGGAGATCCAAATCCAAGTTATGAGACTCATGTTTCACATACCACAAGCATGTCTGACAGAGGACAGACGAGGCCAGCACATCAGCACCTCCACAGACTCAGCCACGGTGTCACACCCCGTCATAGGCGGAAACACGAGAATGCAACATAATGATCAATCATAACACAAGATACAAACTTAAAGAAATTACTACGATGTAAAAAAATTAAAAGTGTCATGATGAATATCAACCTTAAAACAACCTTGAGTGGTGTCCCAAATCAAGAACACAACACATAGTCGCCAATTATTACCATCATAAGCCCACGCAGGGGTCCACACAATCTTAAACCTCAATCCTCAAGAAAAAAACCAATCTATAACATACATCAAATGCAAGACTTCACGAAACAAGATCTAAGAATTTCATCTAAAAGTCTGCTGCATGCACCACAACCAAAAATGATCATTAACTTACAAAACGCTGAAAATGATACTCCGAAAACGTCAACAATAATGTTAGTGAGCTTGTAGGTTTGACTCAAAACCCACTTGCTGTGCCAATCATTTAAACAGTAGACAATAGTGCTATATGACAGTGAATATATGCAACAAACCCATGACTTAGCATCCTCGCTAATCATGTGCGATGACCTAGCATCCCCGCTAGTCACCAAAACCAACATATACCAATGCTCTTGGTGCCGCAACTCTGATATGTCACTTACGCACCTAAAGGGCCTACCAACTGGAGCACTATATTAGGGCAAGACCATAACCCTTGCCATGCCAAACATAGTACATGCAAGTAAAACCACAACCCTTCCATGCCAAACAAGTACATGCAAGTAAAACCTACAACCTTGCCACCAAACACATTTTAACATGAACAGTAAAAACACAATACCATATAACACATAGCAGTCATAAGTACAACACAAAATTAACCCAAAAACAAAACACGTTCGCAAAGTTTAAGAAAACATTTCAAAACACACATTTTAGGTATCATTTCCACCAACCGAAAACAGTAAAAATGGGGCTACGAGAACTCACCTCAAGCAACTGTCTCTAACAACAAACTTAATTCACAAGCAAATGCAAAGACGATCCTCACACCACCTATGACAGGTTAATGTCCCAATTAATCCAGTCATTTCCAAAACAGTCTATTAGATATTGATGCAGTAGAGGTTAGGACGCATGATTGTACGGTTAATCTTTGAACGTTTAAAGTGGTGTGATGATTGATGACTCAACTCCAACAGATAAAATATCAGGCCTATATCTTATACTTATACTATTTAAGTAAAATAGTTAAGTAATATAAGTAAATTCTTATATTAAATACTAATAAGTATACTTCGATAAATCCATAAATACTTTACGAAATGAAATGAAACGTATATTTACACTAAACATTTTAGAAAAGTTGCGAGAAAAAATATATTTTTCGTCTTTTAGTCAACGTATTAAAATAATAAAATAATAATATTTTATTATTAAATCAAGAATTACGTTTGAAGTAAAAATTCTAAGTATAGAGTTTTTTATGAAACTTCGGCATGACCCGTTCGTTTATATAATGTTTCCCAAAGTTTTTAAACCTCATTTTCAATAATTTCCAACATTTCGACACTTTCCGGCCAAATCCCAAAAATCACGTTTCACGACGTTTACCCAAAATACATTCTCAAAACAACTTTTAATATAACTTCACAAGTATTTTTCACTTCTCAAAAGTTCGTCAAAACTTCAAAAATGACTAGTTAACTCTTATTGGGCTTTAGGGCCCAATAAGAATGCATTAAGGTTTTTACATATGCAAAATACGTTCTAAGCCCAAAACCAAGGCCCATTAGTATATATAAGCCCAAACCAATAAGTAACAAAGTAATCCGGACCACAATAAGCCATCAAATAAGTTACGACTTATTGATGCTTATTGGGCCGTGAGCCCAAAAGCTCCAAATCTATATATTAAGCTTAAATATAAGCTAATAAGCTACATATCGTATTGGTTATCACCAAAAAGTCTATAATAATAGTCCACGAAAATATGACTTACTAGGGTAATAACAAAAAACTCCATCCTTGTGTTATCCCAAAAATCCGTGAGCTAATAAGCTCAAAATAAGCTATTCGAGCTTAAAAATAAGCCTAAATAAGCCATATACAAAATAAGCTACCTAGCAAATATATGTTTTTCAACCATTACGACCATAATATCAAAACTAACAAAACCCCTTTGTTCCTTTCTTGAGTTCTACGCAAACCAACACCCCTTTTCTATTCGTTTTGTTTTCAAATTTCGATTTTTACATCGATCAACTTGTACAACTAACATCTATGCATCACTAACAACCCAAAAGGACAAGTAAAATTTAAATTTGAAAGACTTACAAGAATGGTCTTCAAAATAATTTTTGACGCGAACCAGATAACCCAAACGTTGTTTTAATGAATACCCGAACACTAGAATCACCTCAGAAATACTCTAAACCACCATGTTTTTTGATTAAAATTGAAAAATGAAGTGTGTGTGTGTGTTGGCTTATTTCGGACGCAATGAGGAGAAACCACCCAAGTAAAGTGTGTGTTAATATTCTATTGAAAGAGCACATAAAAGATTAAGCATGTAGAATGGAAACAAAACAATTATGTACCAAGGTTGGTGACACAAGAGATAAAGTCTTAGCCTCTTGTTCCCATTCCTTTGTCTTGACGCGGATAGGATCCAATTGAGGATACACGGGTCTTCTTTCGATTTTCCATGTCCGGAATCACTTAAAAACTCATAAAACTTGATCATAAATTTTTTCCCAAAGTTAATTAGCATTTTTATTCACCTTAAAAATACTTTTCCATTAACCTAGAGTATTTACACGATATATTTACACCTTATACTTCCCCAAAACTCATTACCACATTACGACAGTGTCGGGACACGATTTATTTCCAGCATTTCTCAAAATTCACGGGTTAACCAACCGGAATATAAATAACACAATAATAACCTCTAAAAAGGATTATTATACACAATAAACCATAAAACACTTTAATCTCATAAATTCACCACCGTTAATACGATACATATTCTAATAAACTGACATACGTTAAATAGTCGAAGGATTAAATTAGAATATTCAAACTCACAAAAAGGGCAAAGGTTACACACGACCTGATCCTTGATCTCCCACCCTTTATATTTATGGTTTTACCATTTTGTGAACTTATTATCCATGTATATTCTATTTATATTATGATGCACCCGTACTTATCAACTTATTATATTTTTGATGATGTATATATATGATATGATGGATTTAGTTTACTCTTGAAAAGGTAGGATCGTTTTAAATAGGCAGTAATTCAGCAAATTTTTATCAGAGAAAGAAATAAACTTAACTGATGCCAAGGCAAATAATAATGGAGTGAGGAGCTGAAAACAAGTCTAACTTAAAGACTTTGCTGTAAACAAAAGTGCTTACTAGGAGACAACCCGGAATGTAATTTCTAGTTTTTTATCGAGTCTGTCTTCCCAGGTTTCGATATGGCGTATTCAATTTATTGATATGGCGTATCGGTTAACCAGGACGTTACCCTTTATTTTTCTGCAAATTAAACTTATATTGTTAGATCTCTTGATACGGTGTATTTACTTTTCTGGATACGACGTTGTTAGAAATCCATTTTACGTGACGACATTACGGCGAGTACCGCTAGCGTGAGAGAGATATCATAGTCTCATACGCAAGGACTAAAAAGGCAACAATGGTTAAAAAAATAAGTTAGAGGTGTATAGACTATAAATACCCCTCTATGGCTTCCATGGAGGGGTTGAGTCTCTTGTATTATTTTCTTATTCATATTATTTTACACTTAACTTTCTCTGACTACTCTCTCTCACTAAACATGGCTATCTTGTGGTTTGAGTCTCCTCGACCACCGAATCAATGATTATTTAGTTTCTTTAGACGTATTCAATCTCTGACCAATTTTAGGAATTTATTTTTACAGGTCTCAATATGGCGTATCCTTTAACACAGATATGGCGTATCGACTTCCTGTACAGTTTTAGGATTTTATTTTCTAACCAAACGACTTATCATAAACAAGATCGCATAGTTTTCTTTTTTATTAAAATAGGAACTAATTTGCTGATACATACTGAACGAATTGGTGGAATACACATAGTCTAGAATATAATGTGGAAGCTGTTCGTACTAGGATTCAGGGCCGCTTCTATTACACAAAAAGTTTCTCGCATACTTAACATGGAGGATCATACCGAGCAAATCCCAGGGGAGTTTTTATGTTCTAATTATTTATTTTCTATTTTTAATGTTATATTTATACAACTTGGGCGTTGTATATCTCAAGTGGAAGGATGGAGAATTAGAACACTACTTGTCTTCATTTTTCATAATAATTTGTCTAATTTATGCTTAAATTAAAAAAATTCAGCAAATTTTTATGAAATTATAGTTTGCACGACCCCGCACATAACCCTTATTAGATATTGTGAGAATTAAGCCTATCTGTTTCCCCTATTTTACCCTATCTGTTTCCCCTATTTTACCATGGTAAACTTGGCTTGGATACTACTCGAGACCTCAATAATAAATACTATTTATATAAATGGAGCGAGCTACTTTAAATTGGTAAATTTCTAGGATTAAACCCAAAAAGCCTATACATTATGTGATATTAACTAACCACACAGGTTAGTTAACCCTCGTATAAACCCTTTGTTTACTCTCATTTTTAGAGTAAGATACCCCTAGAAAAACCCGCAGAGCCATTACTTTCTTTTTGTTACATCCAATTTTTGTTTCGTTACACCCTTACACCTTAGCCTACCCTATTAGATTAAGTCCTTAATCGGTTGCTAGTTTCTTTTGTGTAAAAGTATGTATTTCTTGTCGTGCTATGCACATTATATTTGGGTATAGGTCGGGAATTGCAGCAATACAATGGGAAAAATGTGTGAAGTAGTAGTTTTTTATTTTATTTTTCGTGTGTTTGCTACGTTTATACATTTTTGATGTAAGTATTACAATATCCAGATTTGTTCATGTTGGTAGAGTGGCGTGCGCGCGAGAGATAGCGCGCGCGCCGAGATTTCGATTATAGTTGATAAAAAAAAATATAAAAAGAAATAGAATACAAAAAAAATTCAAAAAATAAGAAAAATACAAAAAAAGTTGGAAAAGAGAAGTGAAAGAAGAAGGATTGTTAGATAATCGGTTCGCCTAAACTTAACCGATATTATCATTTATGTGATCGATTATTCGTTGGTACGTGTTATAAACCAACAATGTAGAGGTTTATTGTATTAGAGTTGGTATATAAAAAAACCAAACTATGTATTATGTAAGTCTCAAGTGGTAAGATATCCGCCAAAAGTGTTGTAATTGTGATGAAAGGAGTTGGCCGTTATGGGAACGCCAACTAAGGTTTGTTTTTCTATATGATTAAGTCATTTTTTTTGTCTTTGTCATAGGGATGGTAGGGAAAGTAACTAGCAACATTGTGGCCTTAACCCATGCCAAAACCCTATCCATGTGGTCTTTACTCCGAATGATTTATGCGAGCAATCACATATGTCTAGAACACGTTTACAGATGTGTATGTAAGGTTTTTTGTCCGCCGATGAGTATAACTATTTTGTGGGGGGGTGGGTGAGGAAAGGAATAGAAGAACCAACCCTATATCATTCCCAACTAACCCTTAGTTTTGCACGAATGAGGGAGTGAGCATTCACATGTGTCTATTCCATCGTTATGGATGTGTATGTGTGTTTCTGTCGCCCTTGTTGGTGTAACGCTTTTGGTAAGATTACTTGGTCCTATTCTTTAGCTTATTCGAGTTAGGGAGTGAGCAATTGCAAGTGTCTATTCTGTCGTTACAGATGTGTATTTGTAATTTTGTCGCCTTTTCTGGAATATTGGTATCGATAGAGATTGAAAAGAATGCGATCAACCTTAAACAAAAACCCACTATTACCCCTTTAAACTATGTTACTCCTTACTTTTAGTGGTGGAGATGTCTATCCTTCCAAGCTTATGATAGAATACTCATCACGACCGAGCAATTGAGCAAATTGTTAGGATGTTACCACATAGATTAGTTTGAGTGATTTGAGTGTTTTCATTCCCTTATTTTGTGAGGTGCTAAGTTGTGTGCTAGTAATCAAATGAAAAGATGCTTAACGAAAAAACCTAGACTTTGGTTTAGGATATATTTTCATAAGTTTTCTAAAGTCTACTTGATGACAAGTAGGATTCAAGTAGGGGGATATTTGATGATATCAAATAAGGTCATAATATTAGCATCATTTATCCCACTTATATTGCTTGTTTTATAATGTTTTATACGAGATTTGGTACTTAATCATTTATATTTGTTAATCTTAGTAAATATGCAAGCAATTGAGAAATATATAAGAAAAAAGACGTTGTTTAGGAGCATACACAAAGAATCAGAGAAGTCCACTGATCCTTACAATCAATACGTTTGAATTATTCTAGACCCTATACGTCCGTATCAAACAGACTTGGACGAATCAAGACTATAGCCTGACAAAGAAATCATACTCAACAACCAAAACCTTCAGATAAGCCGAATATTGAAACCTTGATCTACATTCAATGAAACACAATATGAAGCCAATACGCCATATCCAGAATAAGCTATACGCCATATAAGGAAGCCAATCAACGAATATTCTAGAAGATTCAAGCATGGAGCCCACTCCAAGTAACCGGATACGCCATATCGAACCCTAAAATAGAAAGGGGTAGTACGGTCAATTTCAACAAAAAATAAGTTATAAATATCTGAACCCTAAAAATAAAATACGTTTATGCAATGAAGCACTAAGCCACTAAGTGACATAATGAACGATATAAATAAGCATAAAAGGTCAGCAAATAGCCACAAGACATAGGTAAAACTCTTGTAATCTTTGCACAACCCATTACGCGTTCGATTATCATTCTTTTACTTTGATCGTTCATATAAGAAACCGTGTGTATTTTTACAATGGCTACCGGCTGATGCCATGTTTATGAAGATTTAATGTTTGGTTTATCTATCTAGATTGTTTATTACTTGTTGCATGTTAATTATGTTTATCACATGATACTTGTTTATTGTTTGATTATGTGATTAATCTATCATTCAAATGGATCTAGTAATATGGACCAAGTAGAGCTAGAGCCTGAGATAGAACTTCATATAGCTTATGTGTATCTTGGAATAATAGATCTACAAGTTAAACACCCTTGAGTGACTCCTTAGTTTAAAGAGTGGTAGACTAAGCGATGAATTAGGATTACAAATAACATTTTGTGGCTATGCTTGGTTCATACGAATGGTTAAACTACCAAGTTTCATGTATGATAACGAATTCGTAAACAATAAGTGGTGAAAAGTCTTGATGATAGGTTATTGATATTCACCATATTGACTCCAAAGATAGAATACATAATTTATGGATCTGTAACGCAATATTGAGACGTTCATTAATTGGGACATGTAATTACTAGAATACGGTTTAGGAAAGAGCCACCTAAACCTTACGAATGATATAACACCAATATAGTAATACAATCATTGCACCTTAGACAATACCTTCGTTTTATTAGATTAACCATGGATGATATATTTTCCTTATATTTGTGCTAGACCACTTCTCTATCGTTTATTATCTTTTTGTGTGTGTTTTCTGCTTTACTTGTCATCAACTTAGGAATAGAATAACTAAAACTATGCCAGTCTCTCAGACTAAAAACCCTCCTTTGTCACGTTAGTTTAGGTTTAGATAGATAGAATTAATTAGAACTAACTTAGATAACTAAAATACTGGTAGACATAAGAATTAACATTCTCGCTCTTAGATAAATCAGACACCCTACGTTACCAAATAGTCTACGATTGAATCGGCGTACCACTGCCCGTCAAGCGCTTCACTATGGTTAAACTCAAAAACAAATAAAAATAGTAAAACACTTTGATAACATAAAATACCTAATACAACATCCTGTAAACAAACATCAATAACAAAACATCAACTGAACATTAAACCTTGAAGTATAGGAAACTTACTAATCAAAGAGGTGCACTTCGCGCTGAACCATTTCAAGAAAATGAGAGACACAGTTACTACTCACCCCTCATCCAGAGCGGGTTACTTCTTTAGAAAGAGTAATGTTTCCTAAACTTGCAAGAAGAGCATCAATCAGTCGAGCTTTCATAAATTCTTCAAGAAGATTACTCAATATTTCTGGAGAGACCATTGTTATGTCATCAAACACACATCTATCCCGATAAAGATGACAAGGCGGAGTCAATGGCGATTACCATTACAAAAGCTAAGACAAACCACTACTTTCGAGCAAGTATCCCGAATAGCACAACCATCATCGTTTCTGTCTAAAAGTAGAGTCAAAAATGTCAAGATTTTGTCAAAATGCGACTCATCTTATAACCCATGCGAATTTCCCTCAAGTGACCTCCGTTTCTAGTCAAACACAACTCGAGTACTCCATTACCCGATTTGTAAGAAGTGAAAGACCAAATCACAACCGACAATTACAAACCGTGTTTTCGCAACACAATAGAACACAATCGCGAACACTAAACATCTCGAGTTCGAGCCATAGACCACCTCTTTTAACATCACTAATATCCTGAGTCCTTCCCCTCATACAATCAAAGACATTCCTTCTTGCTCTAACAAAACAACCAATCTCATTAAGAAAAAACCTTTTCAAAGATCTAACAGGGTCGTTCACATCATCAATACAAATTACACCAAAAAGAGCACGACCCCTACCCAAACCACAACGATTTTTTCTAGAGACCCCAAAATCCTCTAAACATCGGACCAAGCGAGATTTACACAATACCAAAGAAATATTTTCAAATATCAACCCAAGGTCTAATGTTATTTTTCAAGCCGTATTGGATCTCTTGAGCACACCATAAGTCTTAACTTATCAAAAGACCAAGACATTGATATAACTCGTACGAGTAGATTTGCTAACAACAAATGGACCCAACCAACCATTGGGGACACCAAGTTTGATCGTCAGCGAGTTATATTTTTTTAAGGAAGTATGATTGTGTACATAAGTAATATTTGAGGGAAAGACAAAGCATCAATGGAGTAGAGATCCCTAATATACAGACTGGCACGCTCTGCGATGATAAACTTTAAATCATCCATAAGAAAACCAAGCTAAGTATTTTCTTCTTAGTGCTTATTAATCCTTTCAAAATGCTTTACAATACATAATTGTAAAAAAAATATGCGCTATGTGTAACATTTATTATTTGTACGCGCTAGGACTCTAGCTTACTTTTCTCTTGTTACAACATTTCCAAATTAGTAAACGACGAACTTAGTGTCCACGCTAAAATGACTGATCTAACTGCCAAAAGTGCAAATCTACAAACAGTTATATGGCAAGAATTAACACTTTCCCAAAAGCTTGCTTTAGTATTTTGACTATAACTTTCAATGCGGACTCACTAATCTCCAAATTTAGTTTGACTCAAAAAGGCCTACGATAAAAAGGGAAACATGAAGATCTAGACAATTTAGTAGAACAGGATCACAATGGTTTACTTGGCCAGGCCTTTGGTTGCTGTCACAACGTATGGAGACTCATCGATCAGTCGTCGTGACGCTGCTATCTATAATATATAGGTTATTTTTTCTGAAAAACCTCGTTTGGCGTCCATAATTCCTAGAAACCAGTCATATTTCACGACTTCATTCTAAAGTTTAAATTAATATTTAAAAGACAAAAACATATAACTTGAGGTACATTACTAACAAATGGTAAATCCAGTATGGGTTAACGAGTCATAGGACTAAATGAGAACCTATAAACGTATGGAGGTCTAAGAAGTCAAGAGGTAAATCGACAAACACATAAGAGGGTTCACTAGGAATAACAACGTGTCAACTTCTCACTAAGGTTGCATCTAGATTTAATTTACACTAGTGAAACAATTGGTTATGCGGTCTAATCACATCTTCAAAGTTACGGAGGTAACTATCTAAACACTCTAGATGAACGACTCTTGAACATTGAACACTGCACAAACCCAACACACTTACTGGGATTGATTTATTCTGCGATGTAGAGTCTACAGGATGAAATCTTGTCGTAATACGAAACAAAGGTTTACCAAAAATATCTCTTAATTAAGATAACATGTTTTAATAAGAGCCTCCCCTCTCCCCCCAACAATCTCTTTCTCGTAGGACTGATGTAGAGTAAAACCCTCCATCCCCTGCCCCCATACCCTATATCGATTCTCTGTTCCTAGTGTTTGTTTACAATGTATACTAAAATCATAAGTAGTCTGAATTTTGATAAAAAATGCTAATTTGTCTAAAAGCTTCTTTGTAATAATCGATGTGAATGTTCTATAGACTGCGTCTAGGGAGCGCGTATGTTCCAAGGCTGTGAGTGCGCGTGTGCGGAACCGGGAGCTGAGGGCGCCAGCCCCGTTCAGACCTTTATATCATATTGAGAGTGAGATTATTAGACAATAAAGCAACACATCGCAAATTACAGAAAGATGCAATTGTGCTTATGTTCAAGACTAGCATCATCTCCAACTCATTCCAAGTACTTAGTGTCAATGCAACTAGACATACGGAAACATACATCTTTAATAGGTTTTAAATATATAGAACCAAGAATTCATTCTAATAGAAACATCCCTACGCATATCCTTAGAAATAGGAAAGCCTCATTACAAGCTGAAATGAGTTTATTGGATAAACTCTAAATCTTCTTAAATTTGACAAAAAAAGCAACAGAAGGATTCACCCAATCTAAGATCAAGATGTTTGGGAGAGTTATATGAGGAACAAGTACACTGTCAGGTCTAAATAGACCAAATCAAAAGCTTAGGATTTTCAACATACATTTTCCAAAGTCCGAAAATTGAACGAGTATAGTTGAGGTGCATGTTCTCTGTTACTTAACCAAGTAAAACCATATTGTGGATAATCACTGATTTTTTGAGGTCCAAAGTAAGGAAGAAGTCAAAAATTAACGAGTAATATATAAAAGTCAGAGACATCGTTTAGGCTAGCTAAACTTATAGTTCTATTGTGCTCTAACATAGAGCATATGTGTGGAATGAGGAGCGAAGATTGCTCATTTACGTCTAATAGGAACTTATGTGAAAGGCAGGAAGCGTTACAGTGCGAGCAACATGTTCTGATTTTAACGAGATAAATTGGAATAGAACCATCTATACATTTAATATCAAACTATCGAGTTAGATACAGATTATCATTTTGACTCCCCCCTCCGCCCCCCCCCCCCCCCCCCCCCCCCCCCCCCCCCCCCCCCCCCCCCTACATTTCAAACTTATGTGCTATGAATAAGAAATTTGATCTACATCTTGTCAATATTGTGGTAATCATCGCCTCACATATTTAAATGTGTGAATTCGATCTACTTGCAAAATTGCATGTGCTATTCCCCATGATAGACATGAAAGATTAAATAGACAAATTTATTGACAAAATCACTTTGATGCAACTCACCTTGTGATAAAATGGTGTATAGTGTCAAGCTTGTTATTTTAATATGTTGATACATTGGCAATGTTATTAGGATAGAGAAGAAAAGAAAAGAACTTTATGCAACCATACAAACCTATAACACCTCGTGTTTTAGGTCATTGTACGACATCATGTAATTCACAATTTATTTTTAGGGTTTTACGCGTTTGCTCTTAAATCGCAATTGTTAAGCTAAATCGCGAAAAACAACAAAAAATTATCATGTCAATGTAAACGGCATTCAACAGATTAAACGTTTACAGTCAAGCAAGTGTTAAATGATATATTATGGAGGATAATTATCAACTTTGTTCATCTTAATTTTATTGTGGAGGTTACGTAAAAATGTCTTACATTTCAGCGATAAAGATGCGTTTCGACATTCCCGAAGCACAAAACCTATCAACGCTTAAGCAATACCCACGATTAACCCATTACACAAAATAAACAAAATATCATCAAATAAAATGTGTATGTGGCCGTAATTTCAAGTGATAGGACCAATGTAATATCTTGTGTTTGCATGACAACACACCTAAATATCTAGATATAATGAATATCAAAGAGGATAAAGGCTTACACCTTTGTTTACCGACTTGATACTTTCCCCTAGGAAATCTCCTCCTAATGATCCTTGACTAAGTTACAAGATTGTATAAAGCCTTAGCTAGCAAGTATCTCATAAATCTTTACTTTCCAAAGGTCTGGTAAAATTAAACTAAACTCGCCCATTTCCCTCTGACACCCCACGACTCAAAACCATCCCAAACAAATCCAAGTTTTGATTATATTATATCAATATACAAGCATACAATACATCATATTTTAAGGTATTCTAAGAAATTTCAAGGGTTGGTAAGCTTGAAGAGTGGTTTATAACAAATATATGCAAGATTAGTGAGGTTTTGGTTTATGGATATTAGGTTTTCACCTTATATTTACTGCAAGCCAAGGATGTTATCACAAGGGTTGTGACTTGTTTATTCTTTTTTCGTCCCTACTCATACCACACAAGTTTATTTAAAAGCTTAATCATTTCATAACTAAGATTTTATGTGTTCATAGCTCTATTTTACTAAATCCACCATTTAGGATACTTTTGAATATGTGAAAGTACTATTTTATTACTATAGATCAATGTATTGTGAATACTTATTTCCATGGTTATAAGATTGCTATAATTATGTTAAAAATGAAATTATAACTCTTGTACACACTTGGGTTAAGTAAAAAAATGAAAATGTACAAATTAGGGTTTTTCTTAATATAAAGTTTTGTGATAAAAAGTGAGATTGAGGACTTGATGTCTAGAAGCCAAGGGATAAAAAATGAACAATGGACTTTATATATGTAAGACATAAGATATAAATGTTGTAAAGTAGTTGTAATAAGGTGTTGAAGCTTAATGGTACAAAAATCAAGCTTAAAACATGCCGTAATCACAAAAACTTTCAAACTTTCTGTTTTTGGTTTCGAATTTGGAAGCAGCCATATTAGGTTTTATAATATATTCCATCTCATAAGGGATTACAAAATGAATAAAAAAACTCGAAAAACGGAACTAATAACGAAGAAGATACACTAGTTAGAGTTTACGACCTAATACTAAAAAAAATGAAAATTTAAAAAAAATTACTAATATCATGGCAGAAACTTATACTTTGTAAACAGTCAAAACTATGATAAAATTTCAATATACGAAACGTGTTCAGAAAGAATTATGCTAAAAAACGAGCAAAACGAATAAGATACGCGAACTAAAAACGGGTTACTTACGTAATTAAAATATAAAAACAATTTATATAGCTGTTTATGTACAGTACAAAAACCACTATTCATCGACAGAATCTCCAAAAACCTAAAATATTAATATATGATCACTCGTCTTAATAACAAAGTATGTGCGTAAGAAACTCGAGTAAACGAACTTAAACGACATAAGTAATGTCATATTTAGCATAAAGGCTTAATTAAACGTTTTACTAAATAAATACGATTTTCACTTAAAATGAATAGTGATGGTGATATAGATATATAGGAATATATATGTTAATAGTTTAATCAAAGTGCTATATTACTAGGAATTACATATGAGGCTTCTTCGGAGGCATATTGACGAGTTGTTGGATATTTACGATTTAAAGTGAGCCCTAACTCCTCGATGCTCATGTCATGACCACTAATTAGAATAAGCCCGAACGTATAGTACGAATGATAAATACGTAGGATTATAATGGTATTTTGTTAGACAGACGTACTTGAATACTGATTCGACCTATAATATCTAGGTTGCATTCGGGCGTTAGCGTGACGCGTTTTTACTTAGGATATTTTATTATCAATTTACTCACTTAAGGTGAGTTCATAGCCCCATGTTTTACAATTATTAATTTACAAGTTTTTTTTGGGTGAGAAACATATGCAAGATTTACAAATTAGGACGCAAGTGAAAATTTTATCATATTACAGTTTACCTAAGCTAGTCGATACCACTATGCCATGAACTCATGACTGTCAATTACTGGAATGTGGAGCGCGAAGATTATAGATAGATCTATGTTGGGATTGACCCTCCCCGTTTTGGTGACTAGCAATTCACTGGAAACGACGTAATATCATATGTCGGTTTTGGATGTACCTGGGTTGAACCAACATCACTTTCAATGTAGGCAGAAAATTATATATTGTATTCATTTATGACGCGGCTCGGTGTCCATAAGCGTAGGAAAACGTAATTACATTTTGTGAAGTCCAGCATTGTTGCATTAACACGGGGAAAGTCTGGCGGTCCTGCATATACATTTTACAGTAAACCTATTAAAATCACCAACATTATGTTTGACGTTTTAAATGCAATGTTTTTTTCGAAAATCATTAAAGCACCGAGGTGCGAAGGATACATGGTGGTTATATATTTGAAGTCATGCATTAAAGATTTAGTCGCATTACATTTGTTATATCTGTAATGGGCTGGAAATCTTTGTATTAATAATAAGAAACAAGTAAAGCTCGGGCTTTATTGTAAACACAACATTTGAGTTAAATCCAATGTATCAGTTTTAAAGTACTTTTGAGTTCGTATCTTATATTTCTAGTGTTATTGACTGAGACGTAGACACAGCCCGGACCCTTATTCCGCTGCGACCCAATTTGGGGGTGTTACAGATTGGTATCAGAGCCAAGGTTATAGAGAACCAGGTCAAATATTTTTGCTGGACTATAACCATTTTTAAACATTGCATCATACAAAGGGGGTTACATGAGACCATCATACATACATACATACACTACTTGTGCATTAGTCGGTTAGGCTAGATGCATGCATGATTGATATTCATGATTGATATACATGTTATGATATAAATGTATATTACTATAAGAGTCTTATATTAAATAATAATATAAGTTATTTTGGATTTTCAGATACAGTTATGTCAGATTCGGAAGATTCCACGGCCACCTATACGGCAGTGTCCAGTCTATTTGAGGATGGGTCAGACATTGGTTCACCAGGAGTCGATGGACCACCCATTATGCCAGAGGACCCATATGCTTACATAATGGCTGCTTATCAGGTTCCATCATCGCCTGACTACATGCCTGGACTTTGTTCCTGAGCCGATGTACCCTGAGTACATGACACAGGAGGATGAGATACTCCTGGCCGAGGAGCAGCCACTACCTGCTGCTGCCTCACCCACTGCAGATTCACCAGGATACGTTCCTGAGTCTGATCCGGAAAAGGAGCTGGAGGAGGACGATGAGGATCCCGAGGAGGATCCAGTTGATTACCCTACTGATAGGGATAATGATGATGATGAGGAGGAGGAGGAGGAGGAGGACGAAGATGAGGATGAGGATGAGGAGGAGGAGCACCCAGCTCCGACCGACTTTGTCCCACCTGTACGCCGTATGACGGCCAGGATATCTATCCGGGATGAGCCATCCATATCACTTCCTCCTAGGGAAGAGGTCGAGAGACTTCTTGCCTTAACCACTCCACCACCATCACCACTTACTCCACTATCATCTCCATTACCACATATACCATCTCCCCCACTTCCAGCATCACCACCAGCATCTGTATTACCTGCATCACCACCTACTAGTCCTATTCTTCCGTTGGGCTATTAGGCTGCTATGATCCGGCTGATAGCCGAGACACCATCCACTTCTCATCCATTACCACTACCTACTTCATCACCACCTTTGCAGTTACTATCTTCTAACCGCGGGACAGACAGGCCCGAGATTACACTACCACCTCAGAAGAGGTTGGGTATTAATCTTGGTCCTAGGTACGAGATTGGAGAGAGTTCAGCTGCAGCTGCCACTAGACCGATTGGAGGTCGTAAGGCAGACTATAGGTTTGTCGGTACTATGGATACCAAGATCAGACGACAGAGAGCCGAGGAGGTCGGCTATAGGATTAGAGACGTTTGGGTAGACCCGAGAGAGGCTGTTAAGGAGGTAGCATCGATGACCCTTGAAGGGGTCGATACTAGGGTGACTGAGCTTACTATAGTTCAGGAGCAGGACACGCAGGATATCTATGTTGTGATAGGGGATACTCAGGACAGGCAAACCCAGATATATTAGAGAGTTGAGACATTTGGTGATGATAGTCAGTACCACTATGAGACTGCACGACTACTAGATCAGGAGGCTCTGGTTTCCCGAGAGGCATGGGGACGCTCCATAGAGGTTAGCTATATGGCACGTTCAGAGATTATGGCATTACACACGTAGTGATAGGTCCCATGCAGTGATTTCACATTTCAGGCACTGACCGAGAGTCAGACTGTGACTTCAGAGATGCTACAGGCGGACCACAGGAGGCAGGCAGAGATTGCAGCATTACAGACATTTGACCATACCCGACAGGAGCAACTTGTGCAGACTTTGACATTGATGCAGTCACTACAGGGACAGGTGACCACTTTACAGGGACAGGTGACAGCACTGCAGGGACAGCAGGGACCCTCTGGAGGTCCAGCACAGCCAGTTGCACCGGAGGAGGCCGGTAGTAGTTCATAGATCAGGTATGACAATTGTTTTGTATATAGCCTACTAAGTATTACGGGTGACTCCCGGCTAGTAGGGCTCTAGGTTTATGTTGTATTCGTAGCTACTTTGTTAGTCGGCTAAGTTATTAGGTTTATACCCAGCTAGCACGGTAGTAGGATTTGTATTTTCATTTCTTGTATCAAGAAATCGTGTTTGTTTTCCATGTATATATAGAATGGTGGTATTATGTCAGGAATATAATATGTTTTGGTTGTAATCGAATTCGTGTGAATGAATGTCAATTTATCTATACCAGTGTTGAACTCAGTTTAGTTATATATTTCACTGTGGGATGTGATCTTGTTTTATTTATTGTGTAAGTTATTCACGTTTCAAATTTTTTATGAAATCTAACAGGTGTTATACTTTTTGTGATTGAAGAAAATGGCACCGAAAAGAACCACGAGGGCTAGACCAGCCCCAGAAACAACAACTACTACCACATTTGTCACCAATGCCCAACTTCAGGCAATGATTGATCAAGGTGTCACTACTGCGCTAGCAGCACATGATGCAACTAGGAATGGTGATGACAGCCATACCTCGGGAACGGGTGTCAGGAGGACTGAACGCGTTACTCGAGAGTGCACCTATCAAGACTTCATGAAGTGCCAACCTCTGTATTTCAAAGGCACTGAGGGAGTTGTTGAATTAACTCAATGGTTTGAAAGGATGGAGATTGTGTTTCGTATAAGCAACTGCTCTGTGGATAATCAGATCAAGTTTTCCACTTGTACTCTTCTCGCAGGTGCTTTGACATGGTGGAACTCCCACATTAGGATTGTTGGTCAGGATTTTGCGTATGCAATGACTTGCACAGATCTGAGAAAAAAAATGACTGACAAGTACTGTCCGAGGAACGAGATGAAGAAGCTCGAGGTTGAGTTATGGAATTTGAAAGTAAAAGGTACCGATGTGACAGGGTGCAATCAACGATTCCAAGAACTAGCACTACTATGTGTTAGAATGTTTCCTAAAGAGTCGAACAAGGTTGAAAGGTATGTCGGTAGGTTGCCTGACATAATTCAGGGAAGTGTGGTGGCATCGAAACCGAAAACCATGCAGGAGGCTACTGAAATGGCATCCGAACTAATGGATAAGAAAATCAACACTATCGCTGAAAGGCAGGCTGAAAACAAGCGGAAGTTTGATGACATTTCCAAGAACAACCAGAACCATCCACAGTAGAACAAAAGGCAGAACACAGGCAGGGCCTATGCTGCAGGGAACGGTGACAAGAGACCGTATGGAGGGCCTAAACCTCTATGTCCTAAGTGCAACTACCATCATGACGGTCCCTGTACACCAAGGTGCAATAACTGCAAGAAGATTGGCCATCTGGCCAGGGACTGTAGGAGCCGGCCTGCAACTGCCAACAACAACAACAATAACAACAACAACCGCAACAACAACAATAACAACAACAACCGCAACAACAACAACAACCGAAGAGCCCAAGGGGCAAATACCAATGGCATTACTTGCTATGAGTGTGGAGCCCCGGGCCACTTCAAAAGGGACTGCCCACAGTGGAAGAACAAGAATCAGGGAAATGATAACGCTGTAGCCAGGGCTTATGCAGTGGGAGTTGCGGGGCAAAACCCAAACAACAACGTTGTGACGGGTACGTTCCTCCTAAACAACCGTTGTGCCTCCATATTATTTGATACTGGTGCTGATAGAAGTTTCGTATCTACTGCATTTAGTACCTTGATAGATATTATCCCCACTACACTAGATCATGGTTATGACGTTGAATTAGCTGACGGTAGAATAATTAGGGTAAATACGGTATTACGGGGTTGTACGGTGAATTTTCTGAACCATCCGTTCCACATCGACCTTATGCCTGTAGAGATGGGTAGTTTTGATGTCATAATTGGCATGGACTGGTTAACGAAATACCACGCCGTTATTGATTGTGCTAAGAAGATCGTTCGTATCCCCTTTGGGAACGAAATCTTAATTATTCGGGGTGACGGAAGCGGCAATGAACACGGGACTCGATTAAACATCATCTCGTGTACCAAAACCCAGAAGTATCTGCTAAACGGATGTGACGTCTTTTTGGCACATGTTACCGTCAAGAAGACTGAAGACAAGTCAAAGGAGAAGCAACTTGAAGATGTACCGATTGTCAAGGATTTTCCCGAAGTATTTCCCGAAGACTTGCCGGGTCTTCCACCCACCAGACAAGTAGAATTTCACATCGATTTAGTACCTGGTGCTGCACCTGTAGCACGGGCACCTTATCGATTGGCCCCATCTGAAATGAAAGAATTGGCGGATCAACTACAAGAGCTCTCTGACAAGGGCTTTATAAGACCTAGTTCCTCACCATGGGGAGCTCCGGTCCTATTCGTCAAGAAGAAAGATGGAACGTTTCGGATGTGCATAGATTACCAGGAATTAAACAAACTAACGGTGAAGAACCGTTATCCGCTACCAAGAATTGATGACTTATTCGATCAACTTCAAGGGTCGAGTGTCTATTCCAAGATCGACCTGAGGTCGGGTTATCATCAGTTAAGGGTTCATGAAGAAGACATACCGAAGACAGCTTTCAGGACTCGATATGGACATTATGAATTCCAAGTTATGCCGTTTGGTTTGACCAACGCACCTGCTGTGTTTATGGACCTCATGAACCGGGTGTGCAAACCATATCTGGACAAATTCGTAATTGTCTTTATTGATGACATTTTGATCTATTCAAAGAACAAGCAAGAGCACGAGGGGCATCTGAAGCTAATATTGGAATTGTTGAAGAAGGATAAGTTGTACGTAAAATTCTCTAAATGTGAATTCTGGATTCCAAAAGTACAGTTCCTCGGTCACGTGATAGACAATAAGGGTATTCACGTAGATCATGCCAAGATTGAATCTATTAAAGATTGGGTATCTCTAAAGACTCCAACGGAGATTCGCCAATTTTTAGGTCTTGCGGGTTACTATCGAAGGTTCATTGAAGGATTTTCAAAAATTGCCAGACCAATGACTAAACTAACTCAAAAGAAGGTCAAGTTTGATTGGGGTGATAAATAAGAAGCAGCCTTCCAACTATTGAAAGAAAAGTTGTGCAGTGCACCCATCTTAGCACTACCCGAAGGAAGCGAAAACTTTGTTGTTTACTGTGACGCTTCGATCAAAGGGTTGGGTGCGGTGATAATGCAAAGGGAAAAAGTGATTGCTTATGCATCACGACAGCTAAAAATCCACGAGAAGAACTACACCACCCACGACATGGAATTAGGAGCAGTAGTGTTTGCTCTAAAACCTTGGAGGCATTATCTGTATGGTACCAAGTGTACAGTGTTCACTGATCATAAAAGCTTACAGCACATCCTGGATCAGAAAGAATTGAACATGAGACAGCGTCGTTGGTTGGAGTTACTGAGTGATTACGATTGCGAAATCTGTTATCACCCAGGGAAGGTGAATGTAGTGGCTGATGCCCTAAGCAGGAAAGAACAAGAGCCACTGAGGGTTCGAGCCTTAGTCATGACTATTGGCTTGGATCTTCTAAAGCAAATTCTAGAAGCTCAGACTAAGGAGAGAAAACCAGAAAACCTCAAGTCTGAAGATGTGGGAGGTATGTTAATTGAAGCTTTAAAAGATCCAGGAAAACTCAGGAAGGAAAAGTTAGAACCGCGTGCTGACGGAACACTTTGTTTGAATAACAGAAGTTGGTTGCCTGTCTACAGTGATCTAAGGGCTCTGATTATGCATGAGTCCCACAAGTCAAAGTATTTTGTTCACCCGGGTTCTGATAAAATGTACCAAGACATGAAGAAATTATACTGGTGGCCTAACATGAAAGCAGACATTGCCACCTATGTCAGCAAATGTTTGACATGTCTCAGAGTCAAAGCCGAACACCAAAAGCCATCTGGTTTGTTGGTGCAACCAGAGATTCCCAAATGGAAGTGGGATAAAATCACCATGGACTTTGTCACCAAGCTTCCCAGGACAGCAAATGGGTATGATGCCATTTGGGTGATAGTAGATCGTCTTACCAAGTCTGCACACTTCTTGGCTATGAGGGAAACTGATCCTATAGACAAATTGGCAAGACTATACATAAAGGAAGTGGTCACGAGACATGGAGTCCCGGTCTCGATCATTTGTGACTGTAACCCAAGATTTTCGTCACACTTCTGGAGAGCATTTCAAAAGGCTTTGGGTACAAGGCTAGATATGAGCATTGCGTACCATCCAAAAACCGATGGACAAAGTGAAAGAACCATTCAAACTCTTGAAGATATGTTGCGCGCCTGCGTAATAGACTTTGGGAATGGTTTGGAAAGACACTTGCCGCTGGTCGAATTTTCATACAACAATAGCTACCATACTAGCATTAAAGCTGCCCCATTCGAGGCACTTTATGGCCGGAAGTGTTGATCGCCTGTTTGCTGGGCCGAGGTCGGAGATGCTCAACTCACCGGTCCAGAACTTATACACGAGACAACCAAAAAGATCATGAAGATCAAGCAGAGAATCCAAGCTGCTCGAGATCGTCAGAAAACCTACGCGGATGTAAGGCGTAAACCTTTAGAATTTCAAGTTGGCGATAGAGTCATGTTAAAAGTTTCGCCTTGGAAAGGGGTTATCCATTTGGGCAAACGGGGGAAGTTAAACCCAAGGTACATTGGCCCTTTTAAGGTATTGGCTAAGGCGTGACCCGTTGCTTACAAACTAGAACTACCTCACCAGTTAAGCAGGGTTCATAGCACATTTCACGTATCCAATTTAAAGAAGTGTCTATTTGACGAACCATTGGCAATTCTGTTGGATGAACTTCATATTGATGACAAGCTTCACTTCGTTGAAGAACCAGTGGAGATAATGGATTGCGAAGTTAAGCAATTAAAGCAAAGTTGTATTCCCATCATCAAGGTTCGATGGAACTCCAGGAGAGGTCCTGAGTTTACATGGGAACGTGAAGATCAATTTCAAAAGAAATACCCGCACCTCTTTGCGAAGAAAAGAAAAACTGCACCGTCGACAAGTGCCGCATCTTGAGCCTTGCGGACGAGGCTCATCCAACATGGGAAGACTATAACACCCCGTGTTTTAGGACATTGTACGACGTTAATAAACTCACAATTTATCTTTAGTATTGTACGCATTTGTTTTTAATATAAATCGTTAAGTTAAATCGCGTAAGCTAAAAATAATCAGTTAACGTAAACGGGCATCAAGTAATTAAATGTTTACGTCAAGCAAGTGTTAAGTAATTGTTGTGAGAATAATTATTAACATTGCACAAGTTATTTTTATTGGATACGTAAAAGCGCTTACGATTCTCGATAAATGACAATTAGGTATTCCCGAAACCGTAAAAATTAATCTACGCTTCAACAAATACCTATGTTTATATACAATGATCAAAGTGTATAAACTTTGATCCATATGTACATACATATACACATCCCATACATACAAATCAAACAAGTATACACTTGATAAATTATAACTACACATTCCATGATACTTTCATTTTTACCAATAATTACAAGTAACATTTTTATTTAACAAGAAAGTAACTAGTCACTTGAATCCCTAGATTTCATGGGATGTTCTACATATTAGGAGACATGAGGACACTCCATTTATTAGCTAGCAAGGTGCACCGTGAGGTGGGTGAAGACTAAGGGCATGACTAGTGGTTTTGACCACTAGTCACCCCCTTTTTACTCATCTTGTCCCAACGCCACCTATCCCCCCCCCTCGTCCTTTGATTTTCTTGGTCAAGAGTTAGCTAAAATTCACCACCTTTCTCTATATATTACATGCATACATGAGAGATAACAACACAACTCTTATACACTTAACAAAAACATTTTTCTTTCTCTCTTGAAGCAAACCCAACCCACGGCTCAACTAAAAACCCTAAACAAACCATACAATATTTTTCTACAACTCATACAAGCTTTCATACACCATATCTAAGATACCTCAAAGTATTTTAAGGGTTTGATCAAGCCTCTAAAAGGATTAAAGCAAGAAAAGGGAATATTAGGTTTTCAAACTAATCTAGGGTTTATAAACTTGCAAGCTTGGGTTTATGGTCTAAACAAGGGTTTAGGACATATTTCTCATCATCATACATCAATACAAGGTTATCTATAAACCTTTATGTCTTTACTTTTATCATTTTTATGAGTATATGTTTTATATAGCTAAATCACCATTTAGGACCTTTAAACATGTAAAAGAGTTTTTACTTGTGGTTATGAATTTGTACACTTTTTCTTATGTTATGTTGTTGTATATATCATGGAATAATGAAATTATGAGTGTGGTAACATGTTGGTTAAAGCATAAAAAGTTATATATGTTTATTGTTAAAAGTGTACTTAAGAAAGTTTAAGGTTTTAAGCCTTGGTATGAACATGTTATCTTGGATTTAAGGACAAATTATGGACCTATGGACTATATAATATATATGACATAGTATATTAAGAGTAGTTATAAATGTGATTGTGGTAATATATGTATGGAAAAGTATATATATAAAGTATATATATTATTTATATATAAAAATCATTAAAGGGGTTGTTTGGATTCAAAATCCAAATAGTAAGGGTTACTCTTTTTTATAAAATAATACGCACTATGACGATTCCAAAATGATAAGAAACTCAAAAAAAAAACGACTTTTAATCTGAAAAGATACGCTAGTTACGAGTTTACGAGATATCAAAATATGTTCTATAAAACTATTTTTATAATAGTTACTATTCATCGCAGAAACTTAAATTTTTTAAAACATCAATAATTGATAAAACCTTTAAATTACAAGATCGTTCTCGGCAAGGAATCGCTAAAACACGGAGCTATAACGAATAAACTACGACATTTAATGCATAATTAATGTTATAAAGTATTTTATAAAATATGAATGTTAAAAAATTACATTCATCAGACAGACCCAACTTATAAAATAGATTTATCTTTCAATAAACAAAATACATGCTCTCGAAGGTATCGCTAATAAAAAACGGGATTAAAACAGATAAGTTTATTACATTTTACAGAGATTACGTAATTAAAAAACAATTTTGAAAAAAATATAAAATAGGTTTATAGCTGTTATGAACAGTAAAAACACTATTCATCATCGAATGTTAAAAATTTAAAAACGTAATATTTTGATCACTCGTCTTAATACGAAAACGTGAACGTAAGAAACGCGAGAAACGGACTTAAAATAATAAAGTTAGGTCATTTTTGCTAAAAGTGTATTTATAAACGTTTTTTACTTTTCATAATATGATTTCACCGGGAAAAACGTTAGACGGGGATGTAGCTATTACAGAATAACATGTGGTTATCAAGTAACTATATTACTAGGTTTCTTAATGAGGCCTGTGAGTTTATAGCCCCCACGTTTTACTTGTTTTCATATACTTTATAACTTTTGGGGTGAGAGCATGCTTGTTGCAAAATTGTTTGCAAACTCAATTACATGGTCGATTACAAACTCATTTTTACATGCTTGGTTACAAACTCATTTACATATCTCGCGATGAGATACATCATAAGTTTTCACTTATGGATACTACAACTTTTGATTTCATTCTAATGATTATGGATTTGCATAAGTTGCATGAACTGTTAATCAACTCACTTGAGGTGAGTTCATAGCCCCACATTTTACAGTTTTTACTGATTTACAAGTTTTGGGGTGGAAACATGCTTTGTTTTATAAATTGGACGTAAGTGGATATTTTATATTGATTACGTGTTTGCCTAAGTAGCGATAACCTATCTGAGCCCACTTATCATGAACTGTTAATTCCTAGTTTGGAAGCGCGAGTGTTGTAAAATAGATCTATTGGGATTGACAACCCCCGTTCGGGTGATTAGTGATCACCGAGAACGAACGTTATAACAGGTCGGTTTTAGATGTTGCGGGTTACAACATTGGTATGGGCAGAACTGCGTAATTTGTATAGCAGTAATATAAGTCTAGCTTCAGTGTCATGAGCTTAGTGTAACAGTAATCGGGTTTTGTGATGTCTGCATGTATTGCATTATCACGGGAAAAGTCTTGCGGTCTTGCTTAATTTATTTACATAAACCTATGAATTCACCAACAATTTTGTTGACGTTTTAAAGCAATATTTTTAGGTGGTCAGTAAGCACAAGGTGCAAGCGATACATTGGTGATTTTGTATTTTGGGATGACATGCTTAAAGATATGGTTGTAATATATTTTGAGAATCGTGTATTCTGAACTAGTATCTTTGTTTTATGAATAATGAACAAGTTAAGCTTCGGGCTTTTTGTAACAAATGTTTGTTAAATCCAATGTATCCGTTTTAAAAGACTTTTAATGGTCGTTCTATATATATCTTGTGTTATTGATCTATGAAGTGACACGCCCCGGACCCTTATTCCGCTGTGACCCATTTTGGGGGTGTTACAATTGCGGACGATGTTGATCATCATATATCATCTCCACCAGTAACAACAACACATGACCTGGTTACAAATCCCTAACAAATTTTAGTCCAAGAAAAAGCAAAGAAGCTCATGGCAAAGACAAAGCAAAAAAGCAAAAGTCTATCTTCAAACAGGCAGTTGAGCAAAAGTTTAAAGAGTATGATCAAAAGCTGGAAGCTCTTTCCTCAATTAATGTTCCTAAAGCAATGGAAGAGGCTGTCCAAGCAAAAGTTCTAACATAAAAAAAGAAGCAGCTGTATACACATGTGCCTTCAGCCATTGCCAAGTGTGTTAAGCCTTGTCTCAACAACACTGTGCTAGAAGTGATGAAATACAATCAGATCAATCTTTTAACAACACCATCATCCATAACTACTGATGATTTGTCAGAGATGGACCTGAAACTAAAGCTGTTGAACAAGATGTACAGGAGCAAATATTTTAAATCTCATGACACTCATCATAAGCTTTATGATCTCCTATATGAATCCATTTATCATGATCAAGAATCTCTAGATGCCCACGACACAGAGCCATCTTTTAAGAAAAGGCCTCACGACCATCAGGATCCTCCCAATGATCGTGAGGGGGAGAAAAGAAAGAAACGAAGAAAAGATACTTGTGAACCTTCTTCTAGGTCTTCAAAAAAAGACAAAGCTCCCATGGATTCTATTCAAGAAGACATTCCTGTTGATCAACCCTAAGACCAAGAAGAAGAACGCATTAAGAAACTTTTAAATGCATGATGGTTTACTAAGAAGTCAGGGTCAGTAGAGGCTGCTAAGAGAAAGATAAACTGGTTTGACATGCTCCTAAAGTCTAACATTGATCAAAATGAAGACTGCATTATTGGTCTCTTAACAATCACAGTAGCTAAGAAGATTAAAGAACTCATCAAGAAGGACGAGCTGACCATAGCAGATCTAGAAGGTGTTGGACTCGAAATGCTAAAGAGACAATACAAGAATGATGTTAAGCTGGAATACCATGTTCAACAGTTGAAAGCAGAAGTCTTAGAGGAAGCTCAGTGGAATAATGGTGAATGTGATGTGTCTAAGCCTCAATCTTTTGAGCAACATATGTCGAAAAGTACAAAACACCACATCGGCTTCTACAACAATGATTTCTACTACCTAGCCAACCTTAGCACGGGAGAGAAGTATACCACATCTCTTACCAAGCATTTTACTACAAGCTATCACACTGAAATTATAGAAGACATGATTCCAGATAGATGGAGTAAAAAGATTCACCTTTACCAAATTGATGCTCTGAACAGAATTCATCA
Source organism: Tanacetum coccineum (assembly GCA_026074375.1). Classification (NCBI taxonomy): domain Eukaryota; kingdom Viridiplantae; phylum Streptophyta; class Magnoliopsida; order Asterales; family Asteraceae; genus Tanacetum; species Tanacetum coccineum. The sequence goes on from BQNB010000199.1 coordinate 47,187, forward strand.
TTGAGAAGATGCAAGAAAAGATTTCTTCAAGGCAGAGATGGGTAATCGGTCATCAGATAAGGTCTACTCTAACAAAAGAATCATTTTGTTGTGAAAGTTAATATGAAGAAGAAGTGGGGTTATGGCTTCTTAATGTCAATAATGGTCAGTAGATCAGATAACAAAGAATATGAATTCAGCTATGCGGATCTACCCTAAGACTCAGCCTGAATGACGTTGAAGATATGTACTTTCTAAATGTCCAAGATAAGCTACACCACCTAAAGTTGGATTTTGAGATTAACTTCATCAATGCACTGTTATTATTCATCAGAAGAGTTGTCATCCAAAATAGAATTTAAGATCTCCAGCTTGAGTGAAAAGCTATCAATGCATTCTTAATCTCACTAAACCCAAGTATCATTTCATAGGAATCGATCAGAAGATACCTTACACTACTTCAGGAACAGGGAAGGGAGTTGTCTATGTCAACCAGCACAACATGAAATCCCTTATGAAGCTTAATGAAGTAAACAAGTTCTATGATGGTACACTGCTGAAGGTTCAAGAAAATATGTTGAAGATGGTGAACGAGAACGTATTGGGTCATGGAAACAAGAGGTTGGATAACATGGACTGGAGCAAAAACGACATCAAGAGATCAAACGAGATGCTAAAGAAGATTGACATGACTTTGAAGCTCAAAGAGCGGCTTAGAAGGTTTGAAGAATACGTTGGAAGAAGATCGAAGACATTTGACCCACATACTTTTGTAAGACCATAGTAACCACCCCTTAGGGGGAGATTGTTAAAAACATGAAAAGTGTTGGTTACACGGTCATAGTTTACGTTTAGTCAATGTCGGGTTATGTATAAGAACATGTAATATCACACTTCCCTCCCTAGAGTAAACTAGAACCTTCCTTACTAGCTTATATATAGATGCTTAAGGGAAGAGATGTGGGTTGGTGATTCCTTATTCTCTAATCTAATCTTTCTTTCTTTCTCTCTTTCTCTTTCTATCTCTAGGAAATCATCCACCTTCTCCTCTCTTTCCCTCTCTTCTCCTTCGCCCACTCTCTTTCTCTCTCTCGTGTCTCTCTCTCTATCTATAATATATATAGTATAGTGTGTATGTATATGATATCTTACGCTTTTAACCATAATATAAACTAAATTAGTTACTCTGGTAGCAATGTATTTAGCAACGTCTGATTCCTTTTTTCATCCTACCACTTCAGCTGTAGTTAACTTTGGACTAAACTAGGAAGGACAAAAAATATAACTGTACTGGTGCGACGAGTGAATGGTGGCATTCTATGATGGTCAAGGTTGTCTCTTATTTTTTGGAGGCCTAAAGCGAAAATATGCTTTAGGAATTTCAAATATCTTAAATTTAGGATAAAGGTTTTATGTACCAAATATCCAAAAATTAGGTATTAGAATAATTTGAATTTTTGTAAGATATGAGTACCAAATTGAAAATTCACATATCTCCAAAGAGTCTAAGAAGGGTGATGCGGTCGTCGTAGGACTTCAACAAGAAGTTTTACATCTCGCTAGGCAGAGTACCTAACAGTTGTAGTAGTAGTATAGGCAAGACTCGGGGGTTGTTATCGTTCTCTATGGGAATAGGTTGGGAAGACTTGATCACGGTCCAACAGAATTCTAAGGGTTGAGAGAATATTATTTTTGTGTTTTTATATTTATAAGAAAGCAGGTAAATCTATGGTTTGAGAGGTTGGTTTGTTTAACTATTATCTAAACTAATATCTAATCTACTGGTGATAACTTTATGATAATTAAATGTACTTACTTAATCATGCATTACTTATCAGATTGCTTCTCCTAATCATGTTGCATTGTCACACTTGTGATGATTTGTGTAAGTATTTCCTAGGTCATGAACGTATTACACGAACCCGCCGTCTATTTAATATTCCATTAAGGCAACGCACAAGTAAGGTAGTATGAAGACTATTACAAGGCCCCTAAAAGTATATTAAATGCGTGTGAAATAACTTAAGAGGGATCAACCATATAAGGGGTAAGGTAGTATGAAGATTGTTACCCGATGGTATCCTTTCTACGCACTCGCGTTTCCCTAGACGTGTCTACAACGATACAGATAAAAGCTGGTTTTCTAAAGCCCAACGTGCACACTCATCAACAAGAAGCAACAGTAATAGGATCTACAATCCTACTTTCATGCAATCATAAGCAAATACAAAGGAGGGTTCAACCTAGCATGTTAAGGATAAAGCAAGAACATAGATTAATCACACAACACATAGACATATTGAATGATTAATGAATAACAATCTTACTTGATTAAAACATGGATAGAAGGTAGTTACAATAGGGTTTGAGGCCCTAAAAACGACCTTTAAAGCTGGTACAAAGACTAGGGTTCGTCTCCCAAAAGTTATACAAAGTTACACACTTAAAACCCTAAAATCGGTTTTGTATATATAGGGATATCGTTGCGACGGCGTCGTGTTGTAGTCCTCACGCCGTTGCTACGTGGATGATTCTAGATCCTCTTTAAGTTGGCCACTTCCTGACGTTGTCACCAGATCTCTGACGTCGTAACTGAATAGATCATGACAGCGTCGCTTTATGCCTGCGACGCCGTCTCCAGACACTGTTTGCAAAAGCCATCATGAGATTTGGTGTAGGTCCGTAATCTTGTCCGTTTCTTCTCCAAATGAGCCAAAGTCGCGTGTATTTCCTCTAAAATCCATGCAAGTGCTAAAAACTTGAAAACAAACGATTAAGCATATAATCTGGGCATATTTACATGATTTAAGGGGTTAAATGACCCTGAATTAATGTATAAAATAACACCTCATCAAAGGGGTGTAACCCTCTTTATAACATCCATTTCATGACCTCTAACCAATAAATTGCCATAAGGATAAGGACCATTTTGTTGTATATGCTTTTTTTTATAAACATGGTTTTTTATCTTTTAGGCTGACTAATCTATGGGGTTTGAACTAAGGGTGGCAATCGAGTCGTGTTTGAGTTGACCTGTTCGGGTTGGCGGGCTATTATGACCTCTAACCAAACACGACCCATTTATTAATCGTACCAAGAAACTCAACCCTAACCTAAACCTATATAACACGTGTAACCCATTTGTGACCCGTTTAACCTTTTAAGTAAACAGGTCAAGTGGTGAATAAGTTGGTGGTTTGTTGATTTAACTAATTTAAATATAAAAATGATATAAGGATCTAAAAAATGATAAACATAACATACATATGACTATACGACAATTTCAATGATATATGAGTTATAATCGTAATTCACTCATATTAAGCACATAACAAAATATATTTAATCAAAATCTAACATAAATTTCAACTTATAAATTTTATTTTTAGAGGCTTATATATACTTAAACGGGTTCACGTGTTGACCTGTTTAATACTTACTCAACCCAAACACGACCCGTTTATTAAACGGGTTAGACATGTTAACCTATTTTTGACCCAAACCTGTTTATCCTCAACCCGAACCTGTTTAACTTCGTGGCGAGTTCGAGTCATTTATCGTGTCGTGTTGAAAATTGCCACCTCTAGTTTGAACCCAGTGTCACACAGACTCAAACCAAGTAAAACTCTTCATATTCATGAGGTTAGTGTGGTCACTTGAAGGTTGTTTGCACCTAACAATAATTAAACTTGAGACATCACATATTTTAGAGTGATAGTCACAAACCTTTTTATCACTGAACCACCCTTCAGTGGTTTTTTGCCGTATATGCTTTTTAAATGTAAATGTGTATAGTGTATACTATTCGGTTTAGTATGATGTTTCTATAACACATACATTTACATATTTTAGACTTGTGGTGTTCTGAATATAACGAGGTTTTAAACACGCGCGTTGCGGCGGAGCATTTATATACGCTAGTACTGTAAGTATTGGAGATGTAATTTTTTAGCTACAAATACCCCATAAAATATATAGCTGAGATTTTATATTTACAATTTGCTCCATTGCTTCATTTACAGAAGGGATATAATGTACTAAACCAAAAAAACTAGATCTAAAAGTGCGTTATAGTACGAAGTTTAGAGCTATAATTCTTAAAGTAATGAAATTACAAACCAACCGCAAAGTTTTCTTGCAAAAAATGTAATTCCAAGCATCGGGTACTGCATTGCAGCTAGTTCGTTGGCCAAGGTTACGAAGCTTTCCACCTTCAGTTGGCCGCAAGAAAAAAAACATACTTTTCACTCTTTGACACATTAATCATTTCTCTTTGGTTGAGACGGAAAGAACAATTCACAAACACTTTCTTGTTATTAGTCTGAGCGCACACTTATTAGATCGGTTTTCCGTCGATATGAGGTCATAAAAAAATTTATTTTGGACAAAATTTACATTTTTAAGGCTATGTTAGGATATATTACCCATTATTTTAAAGAGTAACAAAGCAAATGGCAAATGAAGGAATAGTTGTCTAAGCTTATTTTCCTAATTACAATTAAGATGAAACATTGTCCTCAATGGGTCTATAAAGTAAAAAAAAAAAAAAACAATCATTAAAAACAAATAAAGGGAAAAGAAAGCAAGTAACAAGAACTAGTTACCGCCCCCCTGTTTGCTCAATAATGGAAAAGAAACATGCGATAAATGGTTAAATCATCCTCCAAAAGTCGTCTAATGAAAACATCCTAAGATCTTCCAAGCTTCTTCTTGTCAAATATAACCTGTAACAAAGACCAAAGACAACTACACTAATAAACCAAACGTAAAATCTATGGGATATTATGAATTAAATAAAGTTTAGGATTCGACTCCTGAAACAGTAAAGATAGATAAAGAGTAATTGAAAAATTATAGGTTTATGCAGGGTGTTAGAAGAATTGACAAATCTTAAATTGCAACATTTATTTTCAAAATACTTGAAAGATTTTCGCATATCACATTAATTAGAGACGCGACGCCGGCGAGTTTTTAATCCCGACGCCGTCTCCAGGCACTGTGAAAAATTCCTCTTCGTTTTTAATGAGAAATTTCCTGCACGCAATTTTATTAGTCAAATCTGAAGAAAGTACTGCATAAAAACATGGAATTAATCATAACAATCATATGACTCAAAACTGATGCGAATTAATCTAAACAATTTATTTTAAAATGTTGTTGAATTTGGTTCTTAAATACCGATAATTTCCCCTACACTTATTTTGTGCAAAATACCTTGATTGCATATAAGACGAAGTTATAAACATTACAATGCATGATAACAAACTAATTCAAAAAACATATAAAACGAATAATAAAGAAATAAAACACAAGACACTCCTAAGTAAGCAGGAAAAATAACTATTGGGTTGCCTCCTAAAAAGCGCTTTTCTTTATTTACGATTCTTGTAGCTAGACTCGAGGTTACACGTCCTTACGTGACTTATCCTTCATCATCTATTCCATCTAAGTATTCAAGTCCAAGCTTAATGGTGTCTCTATAAAACCCATCTTCTAAGTCGGATGCTGTCCTCGCAGACGAGCGAGTGACGCAGCGTCGCCAGCACTGAGTATTACCCTAAATGATAATAAGTCAGACCCTTGCTTGAATAGACAATTCCGCCTCCATGGGATCCTTACATATGTGTTTAAAGTAATACGTCTTGAGCGTCATGTCCCATCCGTTATTGGGTTATTGAAGACCCGTATGGAGGATGGAGAGCTAGGGTGGGCAGAGGGCGCTGAGGCCGCGCGATACCACATTGACAAGTCCTAGGAATCAATATTGTTCTCAATACTTTTCAGGATGGTAAAATCAATAACTCATATTTCTTACAAATACATGCATATCCATTCCTAACACTATGAAATTTCTTCCCATATACTCATATCCATTCATTCTAATAGAGTTATAATAGGCGAAGGACATGATGTTCATGGGTAGGTCGACATCAAGTTATGCGTGTAACCGTAAAATTGATTATCATGGTAGGTATCTGACATCTTAGGGTTATTAAGCTTGAAAGCTTTGTTTGAATCTAAACACAGTTTAAACTTAATTCACATCTCTTACATCATTACTAATGTTTTCCCTTAATCCTTTATACTTTTTACTTCTTATGATTTTATTTTACATGTTATATAATAGCCATAATCACCACTAATGACTTTTAATATTTAAAATGAGTTTTTATTGAGTTTATCAATTTATACACTTATCTTAATTGTCATATGATCACAATATATAATGGAAAAGTAAAAATAAAAGTATGTTTAACTTATGGATATAAGTATAAACATTTTAGTTAAATTAGATTTTAAAGTTTTCTTAAACTTCACATGTGAAATAATGAACAGTAAAAGGGTTAAACTTGTTTACAATGAAATTACAAGGACAAGGATGAATATAGAAACCTTATTATAAGTACCACATATGTAAAATATGGTTAAAAGAGTTTTTATAGTAAACTACTAACTTAATTAATACATAAAACAAGGTTTTATAAAGAAACATATATGAAATACTTAGGGGCTGTCCAAATTCGAATTTTGGACAGTAGGTTTTGATATAATATAATAAAAATACGCCTCATGACGATTCCATAATGATAAGAAACTCGAAAAACCGATCTATAACGAAAAAGATACGTTAAAAACGAGTTTCGACTATAATTACTTTTATACAAACTTATTTTTATAAAAAGTTACTATTCATTACAGCAACTTTTATTTTAAAACATCTAAAATATGATATAACTTTTGATTACGAGATCGTACACGCAAGAATCGTTAAAAACGGAACTATAACGAATAAACTACGACGTTTTCGATAATTAAAGTTTATAAAAGTAATTTTATAAACTATGAACAGTAAAAAGTACTATTCATCAGCGGGATTAACTTTATAAAATATAATACCTCTTTTAATAACAAAAACGTACTCGAAGGAATCACTAAAATCGGGATTAAAACGAATAAGTTATTACGATTACACGTTTACGCCAATTAAAGCCTAAAACGACAAATGAGCTGTTGTGTGTGACAACCCGAGATTTTCCGTTCATCAAGTTAGCCGTTTCCGTGTAGTATTTTGAATTTTTAAATGTTTCGTTTAGCTTTGCCGTTTAACCGGAAAGTTGTTTTGTTGTTATCTGAGAATAGTCTCCGGGAGCGAACCGGGACACCAAACGTTGTAGTATTTTGGCAATATCCGCGTTTTTATGTTTTTAAGCAATGTTTAAAATTTCATAATTTTTAGTGATACCGTTACTCGCTTCGTTACTTGCGTTATCCGTGTTTTACCTAAACTATAAGCTTAAGCATGCAAGACTTGGAAATTAAATCATTTTGGGAGCACTAGCAACAAAGATTATAAAAATAAAATGGTCCCCCCCTCCTCTTGTCAAATTTTCGGTGCACCAACAACAATAAGCTTGGTGTACAAGTTTAAATTCAAAATGGAATGGGACAAGCTCAAATCACATGTTCTTTCCTAGCTTAATTCTCATTGGAGGATCATTTTGGTCCCCCCCTCCCATCTTTGTCCTTATTTCGGTACACACACACACACCTTGAGTGTGTGAAGTAAACTTGGTGTTATAAAACTCATTCTCTAGTCATTTGTTCATTCTCATACACACACACTTTACATTTGAGCTTCCTCTTCCACTCTTGTTATCCAAACCCACTAAAAACCAACATATATACAAATCCATATATTTTTTCATCTTTAACCAAAACACTTTGAATAGATTTATTGAAGGTTTGATCATTTGTATCATCCGGTTTAATTTTGTTAAAACAACATTTGGGTGTCATAGATCTTTTTCACCATCCAATCTTCTAGTTTTTGTAAGTCTTCAAATACCAAACAACTTGTACTTTTTATACTTCTCATGATGCATACATACTAAGTTGTAAATTTATTTTGTAAAACAAAGGTTTAAAAACTACATAACCTTAAAAAGGGTAGGCATATATTTCGTCATACATAAGAACAAACATAAGGAAATGCTTAGTTTTTGTGTATCGTGGTTATTTTCGGTAATAAAAATGATATGCTAATAGTTCATTTGTTTTGACTTATGTTTATCAAGCTTGTGAAAGCTTATTTAATTTATTTTGAGCTTATTGGGGCTGTATATGTTTCGGCCCAAATGAAAATAAAAGAAAGATTTTATTGTTTAGCTTCTTTAGTTTTTGACATATACTTTGGTTAGCTAATTTTCTACTTTTTGTGAAAGGACAAATGATAAACTCATTGGCTCAATAAATAAGCTCGAATATAGATTATATAGGCTTAAAGCCACGTCCCAACATACAAGACCAACACTATGAGATCATTCTTGAGCTCATATGGTTTGGCTTAATATACTTGACTTATTGTGAGCTTATTGATAGCTTATCTTGAGGTCACGCATTTATTGCTTATCGGATTAAATGGATAAGTAAAACTACATTTTCGGACGTAACGGGCCAAAGCCCAACATATGTGCAAAACACCAAAGCATAAAAGCTACGGTGTAGTTTATTGGATAAGTTCGTGAGTGACTTATTTAATAATGTACGATTTAGATGTTTTACGTTTAATTATTTTTAGACGTCGAACGTTACAATTAATAATGGATGTGATGACGAGTAAATTGTAAATATGGAAAGTGGTTTGAAAGTGGTATTAATTTAAAGTCTACGACTTTGGAAAACATGTAAACACGAACGGGTCATGCCGAAATTTTGTAAAAATCTTTATACTTAGAAACTATTTGGAAAAAACATAAATAACGAAATACTTCGATTAAACTACCTAACTATTTGGAAATATTAAATGATAAATAACAAGTTACTTATGATTTACAATAACAAATATAATACTATATAAGGTAATATAATATAATATTGGACGTTTTGTAAAACACGATCAGCTACGTTTTATTAAATGTATAACTAACGTTGCTAAAAATGACAATGAACGTGCATGCCTCAATGTAGTTAAGCGTTATTCGTTGTACATCATTCTTAAACGACGACTATATGATAGGTTGTCGCTAGAACCGTGAGATTCATTTTCACTTGATTGATTCCTTTTGATCCACTACCCGTATAAGGTGAGTTCATAGCCCCACTCTTTTACTCGTTTTGAATAAATGTTTTATAACATGGGGTGAGAAACATTGCTTGTTTTTAAAACTGGACACAAGTACTTTGCGTGAGATTTTCCCTGTTTACGTGTTGCCTAAGTAGCTGTTAGACCACTACTGCCCGAACTATCATGAACTGTCAATCTCTTGACTGGAAGACCGGTCGAGAGAGCGCGAATGAATAAATAGATCTATTGGGACTAATTATCCCTATCCGGGTGAGTAGCGCTCACTACCCACGGGGCGCCCGATAAACGGATATATGTCATGTCGTACTGGTTAGGTTGTCTTTGGTCGGACACCTGGAAGGGCACACAAATACTTATAGCAATGTACATGCTAACATGCGTAATTAGCTTCAGTGTCATGAGCTTAGTGCAACGTAAATACTTTTTATGTGAAGTTGTATTCGTTATAACTGTCGCATACGTTTTGATATCTTGTGGTCCACTGTAACATCGTTTGAACTAAACCTATGAATTCACTCAACTTTATGTTGACGTTTTAAGCATGTTTTTCTCAGGTGCTTAGCATGGATGCTGTTGATTGACTTATGTGAAGTCTATTTGCCCGTACCGGTTTACCAGAGATTTATCTATGTCTTTAAATATCGTTGTTGAACTTATTTAAGCTTCCGCATTTTAACTTTGAATCTTTTAAATTTAATCGATGTAAAACTTATTATTATTATTTTAAAACTTTGCAATGGTGTTTATTTTTCAAAACGTACCCTTAGAGGTCGTTCTTTATGCTTTGTACTTGAGATGCTCAATAAAGTCACGCCTCCGGACACGTATTCCGTCTAGGCCCCGTCTGGGGGTGTGATAGTTTGGTATCAAGAGCCAAGGTTATAGAGAACCAGGTAGTATAAACTAGGTCTGGACTATAACCAGTATGTGATCCTACGTGATTAGACCATCTTCATCCAGGTTCCCCAAACCATGACTACACTTTTGCTTTGAACCACCAACATCAGAAGCAAGAGGTTGCAGGTTCCTTCACATTCTTACATCCCTCACCAGGTTCCCAAACCATGTACTACTCTTTCGCTTTGAACCGAGCTCCCACATCAGGAGGAAGAGTTGCTGGCCCGCTACATTTAGACATGTATTTAAAGGGCCACACTGACCACTCCCATTCAGACTTTCAGGAGGAACATTACTACTACTGACATATTTAGGATTGCGTATACACCTTCGTTTCGAACCACTAACATCCTCAGCAGCAAAAGCTTGTTGACATGTCAATAACATCTGTATCTAACGGTATACATTGAGCACCCTCATTCTGATTATTGCCAAGGTTCCCAGGCCCGACAGTCCCAATAGATTTAGGAACTAATTTTCTTTTAGTTTTCATTGCACAACGAAATGTAAACTAAAATTGGCGCATAACAACTTCGTAGTATGATAGACGCAACTAAGTTACAGCAGTTAGCAGTTGATATAGTAACACTACTATCCAACAACATTGTAAGCACACTATCATAGTTATTAAAAAAATAAGCAAAGGCACAACAAAAAACATATTGAACATGACACGAAGCAATAGTAATTAACAAAGGCGCATGTAGCAAAAAACATGCAAACTGTAATTATTATAATATTTGATTATACTCAAAACGCATTCGATACGTCGTCGTTTTCATGTGTGGATTTACTATGCATTTTCAGGAACCCATAAACTATTATCCAGCCCATATATCATTGTTCTGCGTCCATAAAACTTTGTCCCTTCTAGGTGACTCTTTGTTATATATTATATTATACTTATACTCAAAACTCGTTTGAAACGACGTCGTTTCGGCTTGGGCCGAAAACGACAGCCCAAAACGCGGCCCAACATAAAAAAAAGACTTTTTCGGCCCATTTACAAAAGAGACCCTTAATTTAAATATTTACGACTTTTTTATATAATAAACTGTATTTATCAAATATATAGCACATATCTATCGATTCATTGAGATAAAAAAATATCATCAAAAAGATCTTTGAATTGCAAACAAAACGAGCCCAATATTGAAATGCTTATAACGTACGCACACTTTTATAAAAATGTGGAATTTAAGATAAAATTAAAAAAAAAAATATTTTACAAAACGTACCATCAACTTTTAACTATTTACGACTTTCTTATATAATAAATTTTATTTGTTAAATATATAACACATACCTACCGATTCATTCAGATAAAAAAATTGAGGACTTGCTACAGTGGTCTCTACAGTAGCCTTTTCTTGGGCTCCCACTTTAGCCAATTTATTGGGCTCCCACTTGGGCCTGTCCTGAATATCTTTTTTAAATTTGTTGGCACTTTGAAACGACGTCGTTTCGGCTTGGGCCGAAAACGACAGCCCAAAACGCGGCCCAACATAAAAAAAAAAAAATCGGCCCATTTACAAAAGAGACCCTCAACTTTTAAATATTTACGACTTTTTTATATTTATATAATAAACTGTATTTATCAAATATATAGCACATATCTACCGATTCATTGAGATAAAAAAATATCATCGGAAAAATCTTTGAATTGCGAACAAAACGAGCCCAATATTGAAGTGTTTATGACGTACGCACACTTTTATAAAAAATGTTGAAGTTTAATATAAATTAAAAAAAATATATTTACAAAACGTACCATCAACTTTTAACTATTTACGACTTTCTTATATAATAAATTTTATTTGTTAAATATATAACACATACCTACCAATTCATTCAGATAAAAAAATTGAGGACTTGCTACAGTGGTCTCTACAGTAGCCTTTTCTTGGGCTCCCACTTTAGCCCAATTTATTGGGCTCCCACTTTGGGCCTGTCCGAATTTTTTTTTTTTAATTTGTTGGCACAAAATAGGGGAAAGAAAAAAAAATACAAAAGTACCAATTTGTTCAAATAAAAAAAATACCCGCGAAAACATTTTCGATACCTAATAACTTTAAAATAATCGACATGGTCACAAACATACATCTTTATATTGCATTAAACGGTGTCATTTTATGCCACTAAAACCCATAAGCCCAATTATATAACACATAATTAACCAAATCCAATAAAATTATAAAAAAAAATTTAAAAAATCGAATAGCAAAGAAAAAAACCATTACACATGAGCCCCCCCTGGGGGGGGGGGGGGGGGGGGGGGGGGGGGGAAACCCCCCCCCCCCCCCCCATTTCCCCAACCATATAATCATAATAAAAAAAAAACAAATTATTAAACATGAGCCCGAAAAAATAAACCCACACAAAATTGAAAAATAAAAAATAAAAATGGCCCACAACAACACGCAAAAAATTATCGCCCCGCAGCAACGCTCGGGTAATTATGCTTGTTATAATAAATATACACATAGCAGCTCAAATCCGATGTCGTTTTGATATCGGGCCAAAGTAAAAAACAAAAAAAATTCCACCGGCCCATTAATGAGAGAGAAATGAAATCTTACAAAACATACCCTCAACTTTTAACTATTTACGACTTATTTATATAATAAACTTTATATAATCAAATATATAACCATATCACTACTACCGAATAATTCAGATATAAAATATATCGGAAAGAATCTTCAAATTACGAACCACTGACCACTCCCATTCAGACTTTCAAGAGGAACATTACTACTACTGACATATTTAGGATTGCGTATACACCTTCGTTTTGAACCACTAACATCCTCAGCAAAGCTTTGTTGGACAGGTACAATAACATATGTATCTAAGGGTATACATTGAGCACCCTCATTCTGATTATTGCCAACGTAATGTAAACTAAAATTGGCGCATAACAACTTCGTAGTATGATAGACGCAACTAAGTTACAGCAGTTAGCAGTTGATATAGTAACACTACTATCCAACAACATTGTAAGCACACTATCATAGTTATTAAAAAATAAGCGAAGGCACAACAAAAAAACATATTGAACATGACAGCAAGTATAAGCAATAGTAATTAACAAAGGCACATGTAGCAAAAAACATGCAAACTATAATTATTATTAACATACCAAAACAACAAAACATAATAAAAACGCAAAGCACATGCACAATATATCTAAAGTAACATGTACCAACCGGATCATAAAAAAATCGCAAGAAACTAACTTACCGGCGATTCGGTGACGGTAGGCAGAAACTCTCCAGAAGATGTTACCGAAAATAATAAGATATAAACTGCGTTATTATCTTCATACACATTTTAAAAGTTATACGACGTCGTTTTTTTTCTTTTTGTTACTATTTATTTTACTGTAGCTGCTACAGTGTTCGGCCCAATGGGCTCCCAGTTTGGGCCAACCCAATTTTTTTTATTTTTATAAATACGCAATAAAAAAAACTCGGCACAAAATAAAAAAAGAAAATTACAAAAGTACTGATTTATTCAGATCAAAAAATACCCGCGCCATGAGTCCAACACATAAGCCATATAAAAAAAACCACTACAAAACACGAGACAAAAAGAAAAACCCGCACAAAATAATATTAAAAAAAAATTTGTTCGGCACAACATAATAAAAAAATTACAAAATACTGACTTTATTCAGATCAAAAAATACCCGCGCCATGAGGCCCAATACATAGGCCCATATAAAAAAACTATTAACCATGAGACCGAAAAAATAATCCCGCACAAAATAAATACAAAATAAAATAAAGATAACACCCTGCAGCAACGTGCGTACTTAATAACTTTAAAATAAACGGCGCGAAAAAAAAACCCGCCTACCCTAACTAAAAAAAATTAGCCCCGCCACAACACGCGGGTTCTTATGCCTAAGCACAACAATAAAAAATAACCCGTCCCGCAACAATGCGCGGGTACTTTTGCTTGTTTATTCATATATCTGAAGCGTCACTGGACAGGGAAAAAAAAAACGGGCCAACGAAATAACCCATAAGAAAACAGCCCAGTCCATACAATTTTTGTCATCTTCCTTCATGCCTTTTAGTTAAAAGAAGTTAAATAATATCTTCTAGACTTTGATAAAAAAAACACACAGGCAGCCGACTAGGGTTTCTCATTCTCTCCTCCATATCCCACAAACAATCAATCAGTAGAAGCAGAATAATGGTAGGATTCTTAATCAACGACGTCCCCTTCAACCCAGACGGATGGGGCCCACCAGAAACCACCTCATCCCAATCCTCCAACATCGATGATATTTTGATCTACTTCTCAAAAGCAGAAAGGAGCATGAGGACACTTAAGTTGATCTTGGAATTTATTGAAGAAGGAGAATTGTACGCCAAGTTCTCAAAGTGTGAGTTTTTGGCTGTCGAAGGTAATAACAATTTCTTGTCCACATGTGATTGATAGTGAAGGCATTCACGTTGATCCCGCGAAGATTGAGGCAATCAAAGATTGGGCGTCACCCAAGACACCCACCGAGATTCGTCAATTCTTAGGTTTAGCTGGTTACTACCGACGATTCATCGAAGGATTTTCAAAAATTGCTAGACCTATGACGAAACTGACTCAGAAGAGCGTGAAGTTTGAATGGGGAGAAAAGGCAGAAGCTGCATTCCAGTTGTTGAAGCAAAAGTTGTGTAGTGCGCCGATTTTGGCTTTACCAGAGGGAAGTGAGAACTTCGTGGTATATTGCGATGCTTCGCATAAAGGGTTGGGCGCGGTTTTTGATCAGAATGAGAAGTCTTAGCTTACGCATCCCGCCAACTCAAGTTCACAAGAAGAACTAAACCACACATGACCTAGGAGGCTTGGTGCAGTAGTGGTTTGCCCCATAAAAAATGGTGAGACATTATCTGTACGGTACCAAGTGCGTTGTGTTCACTGATCATAAGAGTTTGCAACACATTCTCGACCAGAAGGAGCTGAATATGAGGCAAAGACGTTGGTTAGAATTGTTGAGCGACTACGACTGTGAGATCCGATATCATCCAGGAAAGGCGAACGTGGTGGCTGATGCCCTGAGTCGAAAGGAAAGAAGCTACGAGTTCGAGCCTTGGTTATGACTATAGGGTTAAACCTTCCTAAGCAGATTTTGAGTGCTCAATCGGAAGCCAGAAAGGAAGAGAACTTCATCAACGAAGATTTGCGTGGCATGATTAACAAGTTAGAACCTCGCGCTGACGGAACGTTATGCTTAAACAATCGAAGTTGGATTCCGTGTCTTGGTGATTTGAGGGCCTTGATTATGCATGAGTCGCATAAGTCAAAGTATTCCATCCACCGCTGGATCGGAAAATATTAACAGGCCTTGAAGACAGTTATATTGGTGGCCTCACATGAAAAAGAAATTGGCACTTATGTTAGCAGTGTTTAACATGAGCAAAAGGTTAAGATAGGAATATCCGAAACCAATCTGGTTGTGTTGGTTCAACCAAGATATCCCACAAAGGAAATTTGGGAGAACATAACAATGACCTTTGTGTACTAAACTGCAGAGGAACAAGCGGCTGGGCAAGACACGATTTGGGTAATCGTTGATCGTCTTACTAAATCTGCTTATTTCTTGCCTATGAGAGAAGATGACACGTAAGAAAAAATTAAAGAGTACAAACTTGAAGGAATTATCCTCAAGCATGAGTACCATGTTTTATCATGCTCAGATCGCGGATGGAAAATTTTACTTCACATTTTTGGACGTCCTTGTGCTACATAAAGCATTAGGTATCCCAGATTGGGATTATGAGTCCCATGCCTACCATCCAGAGACCGAAGTCAGAGTGAGAGAACCCATTCAAACATAGAGGATATGTTACTGCATGTGTACTCGACTTTGGAAAAGGTTGGGATAAAACACTTACCCGTTGGTTAGAATTTTTCGTATAACAGACAGTTCCATACCGAGCATTAAGGCTAGCTCTCATTGAGTGCGTTGTAGTGGGCCCAAGTGTCGATCACCTATCTGTTGGGCTGAAGTTGGAGACAGTCAGCTCACTGGCCCAGAGATCATCCACAAGACAACCGAGAGAATAGTTCAAATCAAGAGCCATATCCAAGCCGCCCGTGATCGTCAAAAGAGCTATGCCGATGTAAGACAAACCTCTGAGTTTCAGCAAGAGATAAGGTCATGTTAAAAGGACTTCCTTGTGAAAGGAGTGATACGTTTTGCAAACTGGGAAAGCTGAACCCTCGTTAAAATTGGACCCTTTTAAGATCATTGGCCAAAAGTAGGAACCGTTGCCATAGCGTCTAGAACGTCCAGAGAAGTTGAGTAGGGTTCATAGTACGTTTCACGTCGCGAATTACAAAATGCATGGCAGATGAACCGCTTGCTATACATGGATGAGATCCAAGTTGACGACAAATTGAATTTCATTGAAGAACCTGTCGAGATTATGGACCGTGAGGTCAAGCGTCTGAAGCAGAGTCGTATTCCGATTGTCAAAGTGCGCTGGAACTCCAGGAGAGGTCCTGAGTTCACCTGGGAGCGTGAAGACCAAATGCAAAAGAAATACCCGCACCTTTTCACCAACTCTGCACCCCCCCGCAGAGTGAGTTGCGTCCTAATCTTTGAGGACAAAAGCTTCTTTAAAAACGGGGAAAGAAATGTGACAACCCCCCAGAAATTTCCGTTCAATAAGGTAGACCCGTTATTCTGTTAGTAATTTGAATTTTTTTAAAAGTTTCGTTAAAGCTTTTTTTCGTTTACCCGGGAAGTTATTTTCGTTTATTATCTACGAATCCTTCGTCGGGACGAACGTGAACACCAAACGTTGTAGTATTTTTGGCAAAAGCCGCGTTTTTAATATTTTACAAGCAATATTTAAAATTAATTTTGAATTTTTTTCGTGTTTACCGTTACTCGTTTCGTTATTTACGTGATCCGTGGAATGTAACTACACTTTGTTGTGCATGCATGCTTGGAAATTAATTCATCAACTAGCACTAGTGAGTCTAGAATGTGGGAAATTACTTTTGGTCCCCCCCCCCTTGGTCTCATTCCAACCGAATATGCATACATATGCATGCATAGGATCCAAAATTTTGAAATGAAATGCCTAGACCAACTTCCATCTTATTTGGAACAACCTTGTACCATGTAAACTTGTGATTTGAGGATCATTTTGGTCCCCTTTGGCTCTCTTGTCCCACCGCCGGTACACACACATACACTAGCACCTTGTGTGTGATTTTTGCTAGTTATATTCATGTGTACAAGTTCCATTTCTACCATTTCTCACCAAAGAAAAACACACACTACTCTTTCTTTCTTTTTCTCTCTTTGCCGAACCACCAAACACACACAAACCCATTTGTTTTTAATCTTTGATCATCCACTCGAAGATATATTGTTCGTGTTGATTGTTATTTCATCCGGGTATTTTATAAAACAACGTTTTGGGTTGTTCTTGTTTGTTTCTATTCACCTTTCGTCGGTGTCTTCTTGTAAGTCCATCCTTTAACTTTTTCATAAATAAGTTGTACTTATATGCATTCGTATGATCATAGTCCGAACAAGGTGTACAAAGCGATCGTTGTGAAAATCATTATATAGTTTCTATAAAACTAACAAAGGTATCTCAAAGTTTAATATTTATTTATAAATGGAAGAAAATAAAAAGTAGTTGTACTTTTGCATTTAAAAGTTCATTGTGACTATGTTGAATATATATATTGCTATTATTACGGCTATATCGTTTATTTAAGATTTATCGTATATTAAGTTTAAATATTGTTGGCGAAAAGATTAAGATTAGATGTTGGATTTGTTGGAAGTGTAAATTAAATGTCGATGAGGTTTAGGTTTAGAACGGATTTGTTGCGATATTTGAGGTGTTGTCAAAAATAGATCGGATATTCTTTCGAGTCAATAAAAGATGTACTTTTGTAAAACGGGTGTGTTCACGTTTCAAGGTGATAAAAAATGGAAGTCGATATTTTTAATTATCAAACTTTATAAAAGCGTCGAAAATATACTTTTATTATCAAACTTATGATAAAATGTAGAAAAACGTAAGTGTCGAGTTTAGGTCAACATTTTTAGTTATTGAGTCAACGTTGATGTGTCGGGACACTAAAAGACGAAATATACTAAAAGATGAAATACACTAAAAGACGAAATACACTAAAAGACGAAATACACTAAAAGACGAAATACACTAAAAGATGAAATGCACTAAAAGACGAAATACACTAAAAGATGAAATACACTAAAAGATGAAATACACTAAAAGACGAAATGCACTAAAAGACGAAATACACTAAAAGACAAAATACACTAAAAGACGAAATATTTTTGAAGATGTTTTAAAACGTCGAGACTTGTCAAAACCTAAAACTTTTGAAAGTACGTTTTAAATGGGATACGCCGTTTTCTAGACTTCGTGCTCGGATGATCAGTTCTTGCGTTAAGCGTTATTCGTTGTACATCATTCTTAAACGACGACTATATGATAGGTTGTCGCTAGAACCGTGAGATTCGTTTTCACTTGATTGATTCCTTTTGATCCACTACCCGTAATATGAGAGTTCATATCACCCACTCTTTTACATCAATTTTGAATAAATGTTTTATAACTATAAATGGGGTGAGAAACATTGCTTGTTTTTAAAACTGGACACAAAGTCCTTGCGTGAGATTTCCCCTGTTTAAACCGTGTTACCTAAAGTAGTTGTTAGACCACTACTACTGCCCGAGACTATCATGAACTGTCAATCTCATGACAGGAGGACCGGTCGAGGAGAATCGAAAGAATAAATAGATCTATTTGGACAAATTACCCTAATCCCGGGTGAGTGCGCTCACTACCCACGGGGGCGCCGATAACGATATAATTGTCATTCGTACTGGTTTAGGATGTTTTTGGTCGGAACACACCTCTAGGGCCATCACAAATACTTTAAGCAATGTACATGCCAACATGCGTAGTATAGCTTTAGTGTCCATGAGCTTAGGTGCAACGTAAATACTTTTTTATGGAAAGTTGTATCTCAGTTATAACTGTCGCATACGTGTTAGATATCTTGTGGTCCACTATATAACGTTTTGAACTAAACCTTAAAAAAAAATTGAATTTATTTTTCCCCCCCCCCCAACTCAACTTATATTGAACCGTTTTTAAGCATGTTTTTTTCTCAGTGCATAGCATGGATGCTGTTGATTGACTTATGATGAAGGTCTATTTGCCTGATACCGGTTTACCAGAGATTTTATTTATGTCTTTGAAATACCGTGTTGAACTTATTTAAGCTCCGCGTTGTTAACATTTGAATCTTTTAAATTTAATCAGATGTAAAAACTTATTATTATTATTTTAAAACTTTGCAACGGTGTTTAATTTTTTTTCAAAAACCTACCCTTAAAGGTCGTTCTTATGCTTTGTATTTTTGAGATGTATTCCGTCCAGGCCCCGTCTGAAGGTGTGACACAGTCATATGAAACTAGTATCTCCAATTGTGATTTGAAGAACCATGGTGACATATTTTCTCTACTCATGTTACAACAATTATGAAACTGGTGTTGATTGACACCCGATATAGGACGAATCATTATTACGATCATAATATTTCACAGCGTTTCAATCGTTTCAAACATGGATTCTAACGATTCCTCCTCTTTTGACTGCAAACTTGTCAAAACTTTCATCTATAAGTCGTGATTGTCTTCACATGAATGGTAACATCATAACCAAACATCAATCTTTTAATTCGTTCCCACGTTTCCTTAGAGTTTTTACATGCATCTATTGAATTGTATATATCATTTGGTATTGCTTGAAGAAGATAATTCATGACTACCACATCACCAATGTATTGACTCTTTTTTGTTGTAGTCGTTTTGGACAATGGTTCAAGTATTTGTTTCTCAGTGTCGTCTGGATTAGGAATCATTGGCCTCGCATAAGGTCCATTTTGGATTGAGTTCCACATCTGCTCCCCGTCTTCAAGCTTATTATCCATAAACCTTCTGAACCTACTTTCCTATGGAATATAATTCCCTCTCTTAAGCATTGGAGGTCTTTCATTAGCTCATGAGTCTGCTAGAGTTTGTTGATTGGAAGTAGACATGTTGTATCAAATTATTACAATGTAAACTTGGATCGTTTTAGAGAAAGTTCCTTGTAATCGTGAAGTTAACAAGTAATTACAACCTTGTCTTGATTTACAATTAATTACACCCTTGAAAATTACAACCTTGATTTTGTTTACGAAAGTCCAAAGTAACACGTAAAGCCTAGTTAACGAAATGCTTTAATTTTCCCAAAATGAAGAAGATACGAAACCTCTTAACTGTGTTAGGGAAACCGAAAGTATGAGATACAGAAAACCTGTGAAACAATTGTTACTAAAAACCCATCAAACTGTGTACGAAACCCCTTTGAAACTGTATTAAATACGAAACCCAGTGATTTGTTATGAAACCTCTGAAACATTTTAAGAAACCCCAAAAATTGTGTTACGAAAACTATTTTCCAAATGAGATAACGAACCTTTAATATAAAAAACAATGTTAATAAACCTCTTTTGTACGAAACCAAGTCTTACAAAACCTTAACTGTAATACGAAACCTCTTTACGAAACCTTCAGATAGTAGACTGTGATACGAAACCTTCATATGCAACCTATGATACGAAACCTTAAAGTACGAAACCACAACCAATTATTTGATATGAAACCTCTTGTTTACGAAACCACAGTGATACAAAAGCTTCTACAATCTATGAAACCAAACGGTTACCGAAAGCTTCCAATTTTACGAAACCTCCTTTCGTAAATTCCAAAATAACCTCTACTTTCATAAAATCCCAAGAATGCCTTACTTTCATAAATTCTTAGCTACGAAACCTAGTAAAAATCTATCAATCTGGTTTTTAAGCATTTTTAAATGATAATCTCAATGTTATCTTTTTTAAAAATTGATAAAATTCTATGTTAACGAAAGCTATTTTATAAGTGATACGAAATCTTAAATAACTTTAACCAAAGCTAAGGAAATCAATTACAGTATGACATTTACTAAAACGCAAAACTACAATACCAAAAGCTCAAAAACTACGTATGTACATTTACCGAAAAAACAATTTCTTGCTTACCGAAAGCTATCAAATCTATATTTTTTCGGATCAAATTTAATCCTAAAAACACGTAAATTTTTTACGTAATCTAATATATTAAACCTAACAATTTGGATGATTACGAAAGCTTATTATTCTGCATTTTAAAGATCAACAACTCAACGCAAATCATAAATCTAATCCTTACGAAACCTACTGTTCATCGATACAAAACCTTGTAGATCAAAAATTCTCACGATTAAGCTCGATTTGATTCGCGAAACATACACTAGATCTCTCCCAACGATAGATGCCACTTGTTATATGTCATGTTTGCATAATAGTAATCATATGAAAGTGTTAGAATAAAAAAGAGGAGCTAGAGAGTATTTTTCATCATTTTCTAAATTTTCATTTCAAAGAGAAAATAGAAATGTGTAGAGAAAAGTAATTTACAAAATATAAAGACTTGTATAAATACCCCTCCTAGATGGGTATTTATACTTATTGCTAATCCTATTCTATTTTCCTAACTTTAGTCAAACCTTGGTTAACTTAACTTAACTTTAACCAAGATAGACTTTATTACATTATAATTTCTAATAAAACTATAAAACTAAACAAAACTATACAAAGACCGATTCATATAATAATAAACACTTTTCTTGAACCTAACAACCATGTCAATCAGATTGTCGCAGATTTTCATCAGAGTACCAATCACATAATTTGTGAACTTCCACTAAGCTTCTCAGAGAACTAAAGTTGTGTTGATTGATATACCCACCGTCCCTGTTCTTTCTTCTGTTCCAGAATTGTGTATGATATCTCTCTTAATTCTGTTAAGTAGGGCTTAGGCTTGGGTCAGAGTTGAGGGTCCGTTGATATCTCTCTACGCCTTAACTTCAAATCTTTAACTCTGTTCAATATCATTGTTTTTTATGATAAATAGGAAATTGCGTTGTTGAAGTCTTTCCACAAAAATCTGACTGGATATGGTATAGCTTATCTTGGACTTTGAGCAGGTACATGTGTTCTATATCATTTAGTGTTGAGTCGTGGTAGATCTACATAGCTGAATGTGTATTCTTTTTTAATTTGATCTCCTAACTACAATTTATGACAAAAAATCCATCACCCCAATTCCCATTTCATAAATCAACTCTTACAACTTAAATGATTCTTTGTCAAATAACTTTGTCTGAGATCAGTTATAAAATCTGCCTTGAAGAAGTCTTGTCTTCCATCTTCCCATATGAATTCCATTAGGTTTCGATCTGATAACGATGAACATTTTTACTCCACCTATCAAGGATCATATCTTCAATACCTTGGATGTGGTACCTTTCAGTATAGTGCTTGGTTAGAGATGTAACATACTTCTCTCTAGTGCTAAGGTTTACCAGGTAATAGAAGGCATTGTTGTAAAAGCTGGGGTGAGGTTTTATACTTTTTGACATATGACTTTCAAACCATCTTGGCTTAGACACACCCCCTTCACTACTATTCCACTGAGCTTCAGTTAACACAACTGCTTTAAGTATGATATTCAAGTTCCACATCATTTTTGTACTGATTCTTTGGCTTTGTTAATCTTGCACCTTCCATTTATAGGAATGAATTAGGGACTAAAGGGGAAATCACCAACCCCTTCCCTTCCTTTAGCCTCTTAATTTATAAGAAGGAATGAGGACTAAAGGGGATAGGGGTATTTTTACATAATTGTTTATAAGTCCATAGACTATGATAACATAAGATAAATAACTGTGTAACCAACACTTTTCTATATTCCTAATAGTAAGTTTTCCCAAGGTTCGAATTTAGCTTTCATTACGCTTATTCCTAAAGTGTCTAACTCTTTTTGTTTATATCAAAAGACTTTAGACCTAATTTCTCTTATTGGCATCCATTACAAGATTGTGGCTAAAATCCTTGTTGTGAAAACCTTGATCAAACGAGGTTAAGTTTTAAAAAGCTTATAGTGTTAACCTTGCCAGTCTTATGATTTGGAATTAATGTGCGTAAGTCGTTTGATTTTATATGTTATATGGCATATGTGTTATTATATGAGTCTAAGATAGTGGAAATGAATGATTTAGTCATTTCGTTTCGTTTGTGATGATGATTTCAGAAGTATAGTGATTTTCATTATTTTTATCGTCGGTAAAATTAATGAAGTGTGAATCGTTAATTTCCCGAGTGAAAATTTAAATTAGAATGTTAGGTTTGATAATGTTATTTATATATGGGGAAATTAAAATTAAAAATAATTTGGAAAAATAATATTAAGTAGTGAAAGTATTTTTATTTTAAGGTATGTATTTATTTAAGTGTTTAAGGTAAGTAATTAGTAAATAGTTTTGTATTAAATAAAAAAATATAAATATATGGTAACGGGGAATGAATTTTAATATAAAAAAATTAAATAATTTTTTTTTATTTTATTAAGGAACTGTTAGTTTTGGATCGCTACAAGAAGAAAAGCAAAGAAAAGCCCAATGTTCTTAGGAAACAAATTTTAATAAAATTAAAACCATAATTATTCTTTTCCTCCCTCTTTTTTTTTTTCCTGTGTCGATTAAAACCCTCAAACCCTAGCCTCCATTGAAGTTTTTTTAAAGCTTTCAAGATCAAGGTTTGAATCCTTTTTGTTAAACTTAAATTGGTTAATTTTTATACTCTTAAATGCAATTTTATGTTCTTAAATCATTGTATTTAAATTATGTAATAATTAAATTGAATGATAGGGTTTTAAAGTCCTGGGTAAGATGAATATGTTAGTGATCATCAAAAATCATTTTAGGGATAATTATTAGCGTATGGGTGGGTTTAATGAGGTTTAAATGGTTGTTAATTTGGAAATTATAAATTGGCAGATTTTTTTAGGTCATCTTGTAAAACATCATAACTATAACTCGATCATACGAATAGCCTTTTATTTAATTTTCATAAAGCCTAAAATTAAATTCAGAAAAGTCCTACTTTTCACAACAAAAATAGTTTTGTGAATTTTCAGTAAGTGGAAGTCCGTCAAAAGAAGTTAAATAAATTCGTTGTCTCATCTGAGGTTTTACAAGGACAGAATTTTGTTTGTGCTTATTGAAGGTCAAAAAACATATCAAAACGTTTTTTTAAATTGATGGATTTCTACAGAATTGAAGTTCATGGTATCTATGAAAATTCTGGAATTTTTGTGGATGTTTTCTCCAAGTGTCCTAAGTAAGTCTTATCTAGTCCAAAACTTTTTAGTAGTAAATCATATCACCTTTGTGATGTTTGAATTTTTAAAAATAATTAGACTTACTAATAATTTTTTATAGAAAAAATACAATAGTCTCATAAATCTGGAGTTGAGTGGTAGCAATAAGTCCATTTCTTTTTTTCCCTAACAAAATAAAACGTAAATATGACTCAAACCAAATAAAACGTGAGTATCAATATTCTAACCCTATCTAGAGGTGGCAAATGGGTCGGATTGGGTTAGTTTGGGTCATGGGTCAAATGGGTCATGGGCCAAACAGGTCATGTTTAAAAAATGGGTCTAACGGGTCATGGGTCTAACGGTTTGGGTAGAGGTGGGCAAAAAAACCGGTTTTCAAACCGGTTTCCGGGTTGAAACCGAAAACCGAACCGGTCAACCCCGGTTTTGACCAAACCGGTTTTGGTTTTTGGCCAAACCGGCGGTTTGGAACCGGTTTGGCTTTTCACCAAAACCACCGGTTTGACGACCGGTTTTTTGAACCGGTTTCAAAAACCGGTTTGGAACCGAACCCGATTTTCTTATCACATTGGAGGACCCGGGAATCACACTTTTTATGATTTTCTTATCCTATGTAGATTTTCTTGAGGATAACTTGATATGATAACTGATTTTCTTGTGCTATAAATAAGGGTGTTGTATTACAACTTAAATCACAACTTACATTACATACAATCCTTCTTAAGCAAAAAAAAACCTATCCACCTCAATGGCAAGTGAATCCGCCTCAACTACCACCGGTGTTGGTTCAACAAGTGCACTGACAATTCGTGAAATCATACCAACCAATCGAACCCCCGAAGTTTGGAAAGACTTCAACATGTGCATTATGACCAACGGTCAGAAAAAAGCTCAATGCAAGTATTGCTTTCATTTCTTATCGGAGGGTTCCAACACGACGTTGAAGAATCATATAACTCATCCGCATTGTGAAGTATTAAAGGCGCAGCAGAATCAGAATCCGGAAGCGGGGCAAACGTCGATGGGACGAGATGGGCAAATTTTCATGTACAATCCGGATTATCTTCGTGAACAATTCGCGGGTTTGGTGATTCAACGAGGGTTACCATTCAACCACTTTGACCACGAGCAGACAACGAGGGTGTTCCAGAACACTATGCAACCAAGATACACTCATGTAAGTCGTTCTACTCTCAAACGTGATGCAATGAAATTATGGGTAGCGGCTAAACAAGCAACAATTGATGGTTTTGCTAACTTAAATACTAGGGTCAACCTAACAACGGATGTATGGTCCGCTCCTCATAATTTGCCCGGTTCTTACATGTGTGTTACCGCACATTGGATTGAACCTAGTACTTGGCAAATGATGAAGCGGGTCATTTCATTCGAAGAATTTCCGTCTCCTCACACGGGTACAAACTTGAAGTATATGTTGGAAAAAGTCTTTGTCATTTATGGTTTGCAAGAAAAAATTATGTCAATTACTTTGGATAATGCTAGCAACAACACAAGCGCCATGGAAAAACTAATATTAAAATACAACCCACCAATGGCGGGTAGGTTTTATCATAGTCGTTGTGTTGCACACATCATTAACTTGGTTGTGCAAGCTGGTTTAAAGGTCCCCATAATTAATCAAATGA
Organism: Tanacetum coccineum; assembly: GCA_026074375.1. Classification (NCBI taxonomy): domain Eukaryota; kingdom Viridiplantae; phylum Streptophyta; class Magnoliopsida; order Asterales; family Asteraceae; genus Tanacetum; species Tanacetum coccineum. The sequence goes on from BQNB010000199.1 coordinate 73,111, forward strand.
AAGAGTCTTTCAAACAAATGTTAAAAGATGTTTTTAAATCTGGTGATAAAATCCGAAAACGCTATATTAGAATCTGTAGGGATGCAGATAAACCTTGTTATTCACCAAATTGGGACGTTGATACACGATGGAACTCCACTTTTGAAATGTTCGAAAGTGGTTTGAAACAGAAAACCACGTTGGCGTATTTTCATGACATTTTGGTCAATAAGAATGGTAGAAGGTTTAAAAAATTTCCGGTGGAATATTGGGTTATGATTGAAATGTTAAACCCATTACTTGAAGTGTTTCAAAATGCTACGGTTATTTTGTCGGGGGTTTACTACCCAACATCTCCATTGGTACTTCAACAGATTTTTTTCATTAGTTGCAAATTATCTGATTTAGAACTTGAGGGGGGGTTGTTGTCATGTATGGTTAAACCAATGAAGAAAAAACTTAGGAAGTATTTTGAAAACATGCCACCGATAATTACTTGTTCAGCCGCTTTAAATCCATGTTTTAATGTATCCGGGGTAGACTATCTTATCGAGAATATAAGTAGGGACTTGGAGTTTCAAGATGATGGTTTTGCAACTAGGTCATTGGATTGGTTTCACGAATCTTTTCAAGGTTTGTATAATATGTATTATACAAAATATGGTACTAACCATACTCAATCAACAAGTGGTGGGGGTTCTTCATCGGGGGTGAGTCGTGATCCTTATGCTCGTTTGCTACACGGTTTAAAAGGACATACCAAAAAAAAGGCAAGGAATGATCCTACAATGTCCTCCGAGTATGAGCAATATCTCAAAGCGGATTTTGTCTCACATCTTCATCCCAAGGACTTTGCAACTTTTGATGTATTGGGGTTTTGGAAAGCAAAGGAAAATCAGTTTCCTGTTCTATCCCGCATGGCCATGGATATATTAAGTGTCCAAGCTTCTTCGGTAGCTTCTGAATCCGCATTTTCAACAAGTGGTAGGTTGTTGACAATCCGAAGAACAAGACTAACTCCGGAGTCTTTAGAGATGTGCATGTGCTTGAAGGATCACTTAGACGCTCAGGAGCGTAAACAAGACACATCTCCTCTTGAACTACCCTTAGACGTTGAAGAAGGTGTCTTTAATGTCGAGGTGCAACAAAATGAAGCCACTCAACTTACCGATCAAGAAATTGCGTTAGATGCTAGTAGCGACGGCTCTTCAGGAGAACCACGGCATGATTATATGATGAGCAGCGGAGCCGAAGATGACCAAACCGGAGATGGACATGATGGGTCTATGTCACATGGTTACTACTAGTATTGTGTTGTATTTTAAATTTCCTAATGTTGTGTTGTATTTCCTTTATGTTGTATTTCGTTTATGTAATATTATGGTTTGTATTAAATAAAAGTTGAAGGTTATTCAGTTTATAGTATAACACCAAAAAAAAATCAAAAAAAAAAAACCGACCAAACCGGTTTTACCGGTTAACCGGAACCGAACCGGTTTCACCTCAAACCGGTAAGAAACCGGTTTCAAACCGGTTCTGGTTTTTGTCAAACCGGTTTTTCCTCCGTGTTGACCGAAACTGGTTCATGTTTGACCCAAACCGAACCGATCTGGTTAACCGGTTTGCGCACGACTAACTTGAATGTAAAAAATTAGAGAAACATACCACCAACTCGAACTTTTACTTCAAGTCGATTTGAACCTTGTGAAGAAGAATTAATATCGTTTGTATGATGGTATGCGTATGTAATTGATATGTGACGTAGAAACTTAACATTGTTGTTACCTTACCTTAAATATAAAATGGCTCGAGTCGGTTAGGTTAATAATGAATATTATTGGGAAGGGTTAATAAAGAAATATATTATCATATTTTGCAAAAGTGTCCGTTTAGGTTGCTCAACTTTGATTTCTTTTTCATCTAAGTTATTGCGAATTATTTCATTTATTTGTCTCAGTATCTGAATTTCTTATCAAATTTTACAAAACTATTAGTCTAAGTTACAAAACTTTAACTCCTCTTCTTTATAACCCTGTTGAAATTTTCGCTTCTTCTTCATTAACTCCTCTTCTTTATAACCCTGTTGAAATTTTCGCTTAGCTGCCTCAAGTTTCTCATCAAATGTTCACCATCCCAATTATGTGAGATAGTTTGTGGTATAAATATTGTGATATAGTTAAAAATTGTCTTTGTAAAATTTTTTATGACAAATGATCGAGAGCAATATAGATTTGGTTAATTTCATGCCTAAAACTGTATGTTAATGTTTTATTGGTTTGTAAAATAATGATTCTTTTGGCTCCAACTAACAAGATATTGACATCTATATTTAGGCATGAAAATAACCACATTTTTAGATCTTCCTATAATTTTCCCTTAAATCTTAAATATGAGAGGAGACAATTAGTAATTTATTCAATGTTATCACTTCATTGATCATTCACTTTTTGGTGTATATGCTTTTCAATAGGATGAATTTTAGTCGAACTACGAGAAATCTCTCAATAGTTACTAATATCTTTAAAAAGTGTATGAGACGAGTCTTCGACACTAATCAATATTAGTTAATTTTCAGTGAGCGTTTCATAAGTGCTACTACTCTCAAGCATTTTTGTGATCTATGGTTTCTTTATGACAACCCACGAATTACGACTTAATACTTCTAGTTGTGCACACTGTCAGTTTAAACTAACTTTGATATTTCTAGTTTCTTTTATGACAACCCATGAATTGTGCAAGTCTAATATCAAAATCAAGAAAACACGATTTTAAAATTATGAGACTTTTTTTCTTAAAGATATAAGTGCGAGATATTATATTTTATTGCATCCCACGAAATCGTGAGTTTATAGCAGTCTTTTTATAACTAGATAAGACATAAGTCACCACTAGGTCGGGACCCCCGTAACGGGAGCGCCACATCTTGGACACACAATTTAGGTTTTTTAGGGACTTCACGGCCTCTTCTCCCCCCAACCATGCTTTTTTCAATGCACTGCCCGGAGTATTGGATTGGACTTTTTTTGACACATTTGACCTTTGTATTTTTTGACATCACCACAACAGGTCTTTCCATTCTCGATGCTCGGTTATGTCGTTTTGGCTCTTGATTTTGTCATTTCTCTTAGCTATCGTTACTGCATAATACAAATGCAAAACATACAAAATATAATGTATTTTTTGATACGATGTTGGTCATTTAAAGTCCGTTTTAAGGAAATGGTATGTGTAATTAAGCACATACCAGTGGTAGTTCAACTAGAGTCTCTAAAGTAGGTTCACAAGCAAGTTGTTCAAACTACAAAAAACCTGGGCAGAACAAAGCAAGTTGCACAGAACCTGTAGTTGAACAAACACCAAAACCCAAAGGAGTGGTAGGCAGGCCTGGAGATAAGCAATCAGTGGATGCTTTAGAGGATGTTGATGTTTTTCATAGAGGTCCAGTGAGGGATGAAGGTGTTGGTAGGTCTAGAGGAGGTGCTAGAGGGTCTAGAGGTAGAGAAGGTGTTGTTGGGTCAAGAGGTGGTGCTAGTGGGCATCGGAGTTGGTGCTATGTGTTAAGAGGAGTTGTCTAGTGGGTCTAAGGTGGTTTAGTGTGTCTGGTGTGCTAGCGGGGTCAACAGGTAAAGGTGTGGTGGGTACTGGTTGTTGCTAGTTGTAAACAATGGCAATTTTGGAATTTTAAATGACTATTTTACCCTTTGACTTTTCGGGCCGACTTGACTTTTTGACTTTTGATCTTTTATTGTCACATAAAAACGATTACCGTATAACCTGTAATTTTTCAGAACATATTTAAATAATAAATCATATTTATAATTACATATCTCTCCAGGTGCAATATTTTTTTTTACTTATTTGACTTTGAAAACGTGAAGATGTATTTATTCCTAAGTTCGATCTTTATTCAAAAAGACACGGACTCACTAAATCACGTTTTCACGACTTGAACTCTAAAGCAATTTGATGTAAACGACATTCCGGACAACTTTTTAGTTTTGCTCGAGACCCGAAAACAGCAAATATAACGAAAAATACCCTTCGCAACAATTTTAAAAACGAGAACTAACTCGAAACGACACGAAAAATAATTAACTTATATGTAACTATCACTTTTAATTAAATAAAAAATATTTAATCAATTAGTATCATTTTATAGAATCATTGTTAAAACGCAAGTATTCAGGGTTAAAATGTTCCATTTTACGGACAAAGGGTATTAGTGATACACCTAAATCAATAATTAACATTTTTAAATAAACTTTATTAAAAACATTTCTGAATAATAGCTTGAATTATAATTTTTGTAGAAAATTCACTTTGGAACGCAATGACGCAAGTTTCGTGTTTTGAATCATCCGTTAACTATCCTAAACGGGTCCCGAACCATTATTCTACAAAAATTACACTATTGGTCCATGTGGTAATATTTACAACAATTAACCCTCAACTATTCTAGACTTGCCACTTTAATTTTAAAACTTTCTACTATAAATACTTAAGCATTAGGGTTTCATTTGATATTGATCATAAACCTAGCCTCCCTTTTGTCTCTCAATTTTCGGCGACCTCCGGCCATCTCTGGCCACCTCCGGCCAGTCCAACAGCCGGCCACCACGACCAACATCATCACCTACATGCCACTTCATCACCCACCATCCCCATCGTCGGCCACCACCTCCCTCGTCACATCTCATTACCTCGTCATCATCTCCATGCCATATCCCCATCACCAAGCATCGACCGCTAATGCCACCACGGCTGTCACCACAGCCGTCACATCACCCACCATCCCCATCACCTGCCACCACCCCCTGCCATCCTCACCACCGCAGCCCCATCGTCACGACCCCATCACAACCACGCACCACCACCATCTCCATCACCACAGCCATACGGCAGCAACCACAAGGGTGTGTTTGTTTTTAAACCACCACAAGGGTGCGTGTGGATTTAAACTGCCACCAAGGGTGCGTTTTGTTTTGTCCTCAGTCCACAAGGGTGCGTTTGATTTTGTTCACAGCCACCAACATAGGGTGCGTTTGGTTTAACTGAAACGCCACAAGGGTGCGTTTGGTTTTCATAAACCGCACAAGGGTGCGTTTGGTTTGGCAGGAATGCACATGGGGTGCGTTTGGTTGGTTGTTTAACACCATAAGGGTGTGTTTGGGTGAGCAGAAACACCGTAAGGGTGTGTTTGGGTGAGCAGGAAGACCGTAAGGGTGCGTGTAACACCCCCAAAAATATGACAACGCAGCGGAATACCACATGGGGTGCTACTTCATAATACACAGCGCTAGATACAAGAGAACGACCTCTAAAAAGTGTCGTTTGTAAAACAATCTCGTTGATTTTCTGAAATCAAAATAATAGTTGTCCCATAATTGCATCACCATGAAAAACTTGAATGTAAAGACTCCAATGCACATCAAATAATCCAAGCATCTAATTCACCTGAGAAAAACATGCTTAAAAGTGTCAACATTAAAGTTGGTGAGTTCATAGATTAGTTTAAATATGAATGTAATAAAAATATAGCTACTTTGTAAGCCTTTGAGGCATCTAGTTTTTTTCTTTGAATTTTTAGTAACTAAAATTAGTTTTAAATTTAGTTCTTAAAATGTCAATCATTTACAGTATTTTTTTACTCGTCCTCAAGCTTTGTAACATTTTCCAAGTTTTAAATGCAAATTTTAAGTATTTAAGATCAAGTTTACTATACCAGTGTTAAGTTTCTTAATCATATTGTTTCTGTGTTCAAAAGCTCAACACCACATCTTAGTTATAAGCTGTTACATCAAGTACAAATAAAAAAGTTAAGTAGTTTAAGAGAAAATCACCAATAACACTCTCACATATATCCACAGCTAATGGTATGATGATAAGCCAGTTCTGGATGGCTTATGGACAGCTACTAAACTTGTTTTAATGCAAGCAGAGCTTGTAGATACTTGTTTTACAGGGCCCTGTTTTCAGCAAGTGTAGTTAGTTTTCTCTTTTTCCTTGTTTTCTTATTTACTGAAGAACTGCTTTAGTGCTTATTCTTGACTAAAACCTGTTTATAAGTATTCTATTTTGTTATTTAACAATCTGTTTTTAATAATTAAGGACCAAATCAGCTTAATAATGAAAGAAAAATGATTTGTGGAAACTTTAAGGGGAATTTTGAACTAACATTACTAACCCTTTAGTTAGTACTATCTAGTTCATTTGCTATTTTTCACTACAGTACAACTAAAGCTACCAGTACTAACTCCAAGTTAGTACTGTTAGTTAAACTGTTATTCAGGTGGTTCATTTTAGCTTATCAGCTTATAATTTCTGCTTATTTAAGATTTAATTAGCTTTTTAGAGTAGATTAAACCATTTTCCTTTACTGTTTTTAGGAGTAAGCTTATTTAAGCTTATTTTTCTTTTCAAAGTAATTCAATAATGTAATAGTTTGTAGCTTTTTATCTTATCTGTCATTTAGTTTATTCTAGTTGTTATCCTATTAGTGCTTATTAAGGTTAGGCGAATATCTGTTTTTAGCTATTTGCTTATTCTTGTTTAAATTGTGTTTTGTTAAGCTAGCAATTACTAACCTTAACTAACAGTACTAAACCTAAATCTAGCATACTAACTCCAAGTTAGTACTAGGTAGTTAATACTGTTAGTCTGTTGTTTTAAGTACACAGTTGTGTTAATCTTGGTAATTTAGCTAATTGCTTTGTATTTGCTTATTTAGAGTCAAGTTTAACTTAATTAATTTTTGCCATTAACCTATATTTGAGGCCCTATTTGTGTCTAGTGTTAAAAGTTTTAATGTGTTTAACCATTTCTAGCTTTTGTTCTTGTTCCAGCTTATTTAATTTGCTTGCTTTTTTTTTATGTGCATTTGCTCATTAAGTTTAGTTCCCAATCACATCCTTGTCATTTTCAAACATCAATCGTCAATCGTCTCTCGATTTTCCATCTCCAGCCTCGTTGGGACATAAACGAACCGGGAAATACTCTATACTTGCTTCCGGGTTACATACTCTCGCGTGATTTTCGTCCCTTTTGTGTGTTTATACCTTTAAATTGTTTACATATTTAAGGGGTGAGTTCGCGCGGGTCACTCACCACCGCAGCCCCATCGTCACCACCCCATCACAACCACGCACCACCACCATCTCCATCACCACAGCCATACGGCAGTAACCACAAGGGTGCGTTTGTTTTTAAACCACCACAAGGGTGCGTGTGGATTTAAACCACCACAAAGGGTGCGTTTTGTTTTGTCCTCAGTCCACAAGGGTGCGTTTGATTTTGTTCACAGCCACCAACATAGGGTGCGTTTGGTTTAACCGAAACGCCACAAGGGTGCGTTTGGTTCTTTTTAGACCTACTAGGGTGCGTTTGGTTTTCATAAACCGCACAAGGGTGCGTTTGGTTTGGCAGAAACGCACATGGGGTGCGTTTGGTTGGCTGTTTAACACCATAAGGGTGTGTTTGGGTGAGCATAAACACCGTAAGGGTGTGTTTGGGTGAGCAGGAATACCGTAAGGGTGCGTGTAACACCCCCAAAAATAAGACAACGCAGGTGAATACCACATGGGGTGCTACTCTCAATATACACAGTGCTAGATACAGAGAGACGACCTCTAAAAAGTGCGTTTGTAAAAACATCTCGTTGATTTCTGAAATCCACAATAATAGTTTGTCCCATAGTATGCATCCAACCATGAAAACACTTGAATGTCAAAGACCCAATCACATCAAATATCCACAGGCATCTAATTCACCTGAGAAAAACATGCTTAAAAGTGTCAACATTAAGTTGGTGAGTTTTCATAGATTAGTTTAAATAGGATGACGTTTCAAATGAATGTATTTGTCCACTGTATCATCACAGTACCATGTAAAAATCCCAAAGATTTATAAAGAATGCATGACCAATTTAATGTCACCAAAATGTTTCAAGTATGTATTGCCACTTTATTCAAGGCAACGTAAATATCCATGTGAGTATAAAACAATGTTTACGATTACTCTAAGCTCGTGAAACTGATGCACTAATATAACAGTAAGAATTCATATGTATTTGTTGGGGGCCCTGTAGTCCCAACGTGATCCGACATGTTATAACGTTCGTTCCCAGTGATAGCTAATCACCCGAACGGGGGTTGTCAATCCCGAATAGAACTATTTCATAACATCGCGCAGACAAATTGTTATATAAAAGTTTCGTTTGCCAGTGATAGCTAATCACCCGAACAGGGGATAATCAATCCCAAATAGATCTGTTTTAATATAACATTCGCGCTCACGCCTCCTAGTGATTTACAGTTCATAGACGCTGTGAAGTAGACCTTTTTTTAGTTATGTACCCATCCACTAAAGGTGTCCCCTCCGAAGAACACCCCGGGCAGTGATTTTAAAATCAATGTGTATTCCCCCTCATGGGTATTCCCTCCAAAACACCCCGGGCGATAATACAAAAATGTGTTCTCCATCAGGGTTGGGTTCCCTCCAAGAACACCCGGGCAGTAAATGATTGTTGGCCCCGCAGGCGCCAATCCAATCGTAATCCGACAATCATTTCGAATGTAAAGTATGTATTTGTGACCAAAAATGAAGTCAAGTAATGTATCACATAGCGAGCTATGTAAACCAATCAATTTGTAAACAATCCTGTAAATGCATTTGTAAACAAGCATGTTCTCACCCCAAAAATATATGTAAAACCAGTAAAACATGGGGCTATAAACTCACCTTGATCAAAGACCACGATCAAATAATCCAAATAAATCACAACCGAATCTGTAACGATCTCAGCCACGACCCTATAATTATGTCGCTCTATTATAATACACGTATTAAATACGATCAACGATGCGTACATCATAACGACGAAAATCATACATATTTTAATATGTATACATACATATATACATGTGATGAGAAATCCACTTGCGCGTCTTTAAACCTTAACCCTTAGTATATTATATAAATATATACTATTTTCCGTCCAATCATTGCTTATGTCGAATATTTACCGAAAGTTACTATTTTTAGACTCTTCGTTTTTAAGACCGAACAATGTTCTTAAAATAATTAATTGAAATAATAGATCAACCGACCTTTAGTTTTGACCCGCTATGTCTTAATTTTATAACTGACAATCCTCGCGGCAAAGTAAAACGTCATTACGAACAACTTTCGTGTTTCGCCGGAAGGCTAAAACAGACTCGAAAGTGCTCAAATCGTTTAATTAATAGATCTGTCAGATTTAATATATTAAAAATAACCTATTTTCTATTAAAGTGTATATTTCGATTTCACTCCAGTTTCTTCGTTATTGGGAGTTAAAAGTCCCGTTTTTATGTCTAAAAGTCCATAAAAATATAATTCATTATATTTTGTAAACCAAAATCGATCTTTTCAAAATCTCGAATCCCGATTCCCATGTTCCGTTTTCTGCTCTTAATTATTCGTTACAAAACGCGCCAAAGTCCTTTTTTAGTTTAAAACTCGTCTAAACTATATCTAGTATCGCTTATACATTATTATCAATCCCGTTTTAATATTAATATCACATTTTACTTAGACGTCGCAAGTTTAAACAGATTTCATCACATATACATTTTATCGATAATATAAACGAAATAATCGAATACTTTTAAATTAAACGCACCCTTTTTCGGTGTCAACACAATCAAACGCACCCGTTTCGGTGTCACAATATCAAACGCACCCATTTCCGTTGCAAACCAAACCCGACCAAACAACCCGACGCCCCGGCTGTCCCACAGCCTAACCCGACACCCCGTCGTCGGTTGTTAACCCACAACCCGACCGCACCCTTTGCGGCTGACCCGAAACCCAAACCAACCCAAACCCGACGTTTCCTCCCCCCGGCTGTCCCGGTTGTCCCCGCAGCCAACCCGACCCTTTCCCCGGCTGTCAAACCCAAACAAACGCACCCTTGGTGCTTATGAATAAAACCAAACGCACCCGTTGGGCGGTGACTGTTAAACACACAACCACGCACCCTTGCGTTGCCAACCCAACCCGCCCCCTTTTGGTGGGTTGACTGCCAAACCGAAACAAACACACCCTCGTGGTGTGGGGCTGCCAAACGCACCCTATGTCTATAGTCTCATGCTAAACCAACACACCCCCATGGCTGCGAACAACACCAACGCACCCTTGTTGGCTATGAACCCAAAACCAACGCACCCTTTGGTGTGTTACCACAAACCCGACGCACCCTCATGGGTTTGAGACCCAACCCGACGCACCCTTGGCTGTTTTAATACAAACCAATCGCACCCTGCTGTGGTGCTATGCCCAGAACCAAAACGCACCCCTGGTTCCAAAACCAACGCGCTCTAATGGTTTTATTTACAAACCAATTGCACCCTGGTGGGTTAGGCCAAACGCACCCTATGCGTTGCATAACCCAGAAACAAACGCCCATCGTGGTGTTATAAACCTCAAACGCACCCTTCTGTATGTAACCACAAGCACCCTTTTGTTCCTATATAAAGCCGCACGCACCCTTTTTGGTTTGAGACAGACCCGACCCGTACGCACCCTGCGGCTGTGACACGAACCCAACGCACCCTCTTTGGTGCTTGTGAGTGTTTTACCCAAACCCGACGCAGCCCTCGGTTTGTTTTATCACGAACCGAACACACCCATGGGTGGCTGTCCCACAGCCCACCAAACACCCCTAGGGCTGTCCCGAACCAAACGCACCCTTATCGGTGCTTAAACAGAAACCAAACGCACCTGTGGTGCGTGTATTCAAACCAAACGCAGCCTAGCTGCAAAACAACCAAGTCGAACCACCCTTGCGGTGGCTGTCGCCGGAATAAGAGGGGGGAGAAGCGCGCGTGGAGGAGAGTGGTATAATGGATCGAGTAGATCCGGTGAAGAGGAGCATCTTTGGTGTTGGCCGGAAAACTCGCCGGAAAAGTTTTCCGACGGCCGGCGACGGCGGCGGCGGTGGTCGAGTGGTGGCCGGCGGTGGCCGGAAAATATGGGGAAGAGAGAGAGTAGTGAAGGTGGGTGTGTGTTATATGTATGAATGAAAGAAAAATATAATAAAAGTTTTATTTATAATAAAACTTTTAAACTTAAGTGACAAGTAACTAATAGTTGGAGGGTTAATTGTGAAACTTTATAATGAAATTTTGGTAACTTTCGGTTCGGGACTCGTTTGGACGACTTAACGAATGATTCAACGCGCGAAACTTGCGCCGTTGTTTTCCAAATCATTTTTCTGATAAAAATGAGTATTTACTTGACTATTTTTCGTAAACGTTTTATAATATTTATTTAAAACGTTTATTATTTATTTTGTATATTTCCGATAAACTTGTCCGTAAAATGATCCTTTTACTCGAATATTTGCGTCTTCAACAAACGTTACTGAATAAAATGTTAAATAATTTATTAAATATTCTTATTTAATAAAACGTGATAATTAAATGTAATTTAATTATTTTTGTGCCGGTACTCGTTCTTGATTCTAAAATCTTGCGAGGGCATTTCAGTCACCTTCTGACTGTTTTCGGGTCTCGGTCAAAACTAAAAAGTTGTCAGGAATGTCGTTTTACATCAAATTGCTTTAGAGTCCGAATAATGAAAACGTGCTTTAGATGGTCGTTCTTATAAGTCAAGCCAGACCCTAAAAGTCAAAGATTGAAATCGTCATTCAAAATTTCCATCATGTGCAGTTCTCCAAAGCTCTGATGTTTTTGAAGATTAATTTCCTTCTTTTTTTTTGGCTACTTCAATCAATATCCCTTTGCCTTTTTCTTTTGGGTCAGTAGTTTGAGTTTGGTTGTTGAGGTTGAGATTGCATAGGACCAGGAATGCTTAAGCCTCTTGGTCTAAACCAGTGATATTGAGAGGGATATCAGCAAGAAATTCATCATCTTTGGAACTGGATCTTCAGGCTCTTCTTATCTCCTTGAGTTGGAACGAATGGCCTGAAGGACCTGCTTCATCATTTAAATTTAAAGTCTTTGGAGTAACCAACACTTTGTCTAGCAGTACTTTTTGTGAATCCTACTCCAAGTCCAATTCTTTCAGTATCCCCACTATTTTTACATCAGAAGTATCCTTTTCTTCTTCAATAATCACCTGTTCTGTTTCATCACTCTTATCTTCCTAAACAAAGGCTGTATGGTTATGGTCATCTTGATCATGATGCTCTTCAGACAAATTACCTTCATCATTATTCCTCCCCAGTTTGACTGAAGACACCGTCTTCTTTTGCTTCTTCCCTCTTTTCTTAAGCTTCTGACATTTCACCCAAAGAATTGATGTTTGACCAATGGCTTTACCTAACCCCTTTTGACAGTTTCTTGAGTTTGGCCTTTAGCTTGTGAATCTGTTTGGCTTGAGAAATGGTTTGCTTCTTGAGCCTCCTAACCTCCCTGTTTAAAGCATATAGATCCAAAAAGCCCCACATACTTAACATGCCCTCCTGCCAGATGTTTGAAGACTCATCTGTGTGAGTATAAATCATTGGGAGAGTGAGAATATTCAGCAAGCACCTTGAGCTTCAATCAGTACCCTGAAGTCAGGCAGTACCTTGTGGGGGGGAAGAGAATACAACTTGATCATCACTTTGAGTAGGGTTTACCTTGAGCATCCCTTATGGAGAACTTACTTCACCGCTAGAAAGAGAACTCATCAACTAGTGCTTCCTCTACTGCTAATGATGTTTTAGACCTCTTACAATGTGGAGTCAAAGGTGAAATCCTTTACCTAGAACTTAGAACTATTCTTATCTCTGAAAAGTAAAGACCTTAGAGGGAAGAGTAACTGATGGATATAAAATTCTAAGGTCTTGGTTACTCCTCTAATGCTTTTCAAAAACGTTGATGAATCTAGTATACATAGAGAAAATGTTTTGACCATTGGCAATATGTCCTAAGCATTCCATTCATAAATCATCAAAGAGAAAATTGAATCTTTTGGTGGTTATGCTAATCCTAACCGAGAGCTATGCTATTTTAGTCCCCCAAATTATTATCCCATGATGACTCTAAGGACTAAGATCAGTGAAGTAAGACATGAACTAAATACTTCCACTGAGTGGCTAAAATAGAGGTTTAGAAAAATTAAGTAGTGCCAAATTACCCTCAATAGCCTATGTCTCTGAGCGAGAGAGCCCAAATAAACTTGCTTTGAAAACAGTCAATACCATTCAGAATCATCGAAAATAGATCAGCCGAAAGAGTTTCCTACCTGAAATCAAACACCCTTTGTTTCCAGCTACCATTGTGCAAAATAAGGTCTCTTCATTAATTGATATCTTAGAGAAGCTTTAGCCCAAAATAGTTGAAAGCCATGGACCAATTAGAATCAGATCAACCAAACCAGAAGAATATTAATTAGCATCCCATTGTAGATAATCAACGATTTGATGAAACTCAGGCATTATGCTCATTCTTCTACACACAACCATGCATTTTATGTTTGTTACAGGTTCGAATATTGCCATTTTATAAGATAAATATGTATCTTAGCGAGGTATGTATTGAAAAACAATTTGTGAATAAAAAGAAATGAAAATGAGAGAAAAATGCAATCATTTGAGCATTTTTCAAGGTGCGTCGGTTAACAAAGAAGTGTAAACCGTTGTAAATGACTTTTTTAATCTAAAAACGTACGTTTTGATACCTTGACACGAGAACAGTTAGAACAGTACTTAGTTGTCTAAGCAGTACTTTCTAAGACGAGCAGTACTTTGAGTTGGCTAAGCAGTACTTTCAACCTAAAAAGCTTTCCAACTCAAATTTGTACAACACAGAAAACCCTGCAATTTTTCAAAATATCTTTCAAATCATTAAAAACTTTGAACAACAACAACCGGAAGGGTTTGTTGTTGTTGACGACGGTTACGGTTACGAGTTTGCGAGCGAGTGCGCATGCACTTAAAAAGGAAAAATCTAGAATTAAAAGAAAAATTTTACACTAATTTTTTTTTTTTGGATTTTAATTTTTTAGCAACAACAAATTTTAACGGTTACACGAAAGAGACTTAAACCAAATAATCAACTACTTCACGGTAGCTCTTAAAAATTTCTTTTTAAGGTGAGCCGTACTTCGTAGAGACACAAATGGCAAGTGTTAAATCTTTGGTTCGAATTGGGAACTTTTCAAGTTCACCGGAACTTATTTATGATAATATCTCAATTGAAGATATTATTTGTTGGTGTTCGTTTACCAACTTTGTTTATTTAATTTCTTTTTTTAAAGGACAATTTTTTATATTTTTTTTTATTTATATTTTTATATGATAGCTATACTAGAAAGAAAGGAAAAATATTTTTTTACTTTTTATATATTATGATTTTTTGGATTTTTGAAAATTTTAACAAAAATGAAACTTTCGAGGACGAAAGGATCTTCAAATCTTATCAATAAACACAAAACGAGAGATTCGTTAACTCAAATCCCCGGCAGCGGCGCCAAAAATTTGATACGTTGTACAATATACACTATATAATATAATATCTCAGCAATTAAGAAAATTCCCTAAGGAAAATTCACTCTTTAAAATATATATATAATATATAATATACGTATATTTACCGGAAAGTATGATTTCCCGGGTCGTTTCCCAATGATTTGAGAAATTGAAACCTCGCTTGATATTGGATACTGATTTGAAATGGTTCGAAGATTGATTGGGTTTTCTATAACTACTAATTAAAAAACAAGTAATTAAAAACAATTAAAGCATTTAACAATTACGGGAAACAAATCAAATGCGACAATTAAGCAAACCTACTAACTTTAAACCCTAAAATTGCAAATTAAGTTTCTAAACCTAAATTATGATAAAATTAAATTTTAAGAAAAAGAAATTTTTTTTTTAGATTATTTTTTTTTTGAATTTTTTAAGAATTCAAAACTATTTAAAACTAATTAAATCCTAGAAAATATTAAAAAAATATAAAAATAATTGAAATTATATTTTTCCTAAATAAAATAAGTAAAAAGAAAATTTTAGAAAAAGGAATTACTATTTTTGGCTTTTTAGATTAAAAGATATGATTTTTCTTAAATTTAATCTACTTAAAAACTATAAAAATAATAAAATTAATAAAAATAGAATCCTAAAAATTTTATGTATGTTACACTAAATAAAGAAAGTGTGCAGAAATTTCATAAAAATAAAACCCCAAATTTTACCTTTTTATAAAACTTTAATTAAACTTATTAAAAACTAAAACCTAATTATTTAATTAAAAAGATAATAAAAGAAATTTAACTTCTAGGGACTAACGGAGCAAAACAGTTAACAGACAAAGGACTAAATGAGAAACATTTAAAGCTCAAAAGTTACAAAAACAGTCCCTGAAGGCCACCCCATGCTTATCCTTTCTATTTTTTTCTATTTTCTTAAACTAATGTGTTGTGTTGAGAGAGGCTTGTACTCTTTCCGATTTCTCGATGTTTGTTGCTTGTTGCTGTGATTTTTGTAGGATCGAACCAACAATTTCTGAAGCCTCTCGTGTCCGGTTGATTTGTCCCGTTCTACTCGAGCTTCTCATCCTTTGTGTAAAATTAGTTTGGGGAGATCCGATATCCTTTCATCATTATCGATTAACGTTTATCTTTGCATAGTTCATAAACGGCTTAGATTTTCGTAGAGACCTGACTTTAAACATTGAGGACAATGTTTCGTTTTAGTTTGGGGAAGGGAATCTATCGATTTGATGTTGCTTGCTTATTGTTTTGTTCTCACGTACCCGTTTTCCCACAAAAATAGCAAAAATTTTAAATTTTTAAGGAAGTTGAATATAAAAAAAAAAGTGTTGACATAAAATGTAGGTTTTCCGTTGGTAAGAATAAGAAGTAATTTTTGACCCGATCGTACGTGTAGAGTTCTAGCTTTCTCCCTTAACAATTAATGATGATAGTTTGTGCTAGTCTCATGTAGACTTTAAACATGCTAGACTTGAAATCATTAGTAAAAGAAAACTTGTGCTAATCTCAAAAAGATTTTAAATAGGCCGAGTTGGATTTTATATAGGCTAAGTATTTGCGAATTTCTTTTGCAAAGAATAAGAAATGATAGTGTTAGTTACGAATTAGGATGCTAAACAAAGTTTATTTGGAAAACTTAAAGGCTTATAAGAATAACTTGTGGTTTTTCTTCCCCGGAGTTCTTAAAATGACTAATTATACGTGTTCTCTTTAATTTTTACAAATTAGAGTTTTACTCTTAAAAGTCTAATCAACATATTTAGAGAAAAAGCTTTATCGATAAAGTTGACATCATTGGTAAATAAGAATTTTAGTTCAAGTTTATACTTTGGTTTTCTAAAACGAAATTTTTCTATTTGCAAAAATAATGAATCTAAAAATAATAAAAAAAAAAAATGCAAGTTATAAATCCTTAATGTTAATAATAAATATACAAACTCCATCGTAATAAAGTACATGGGCATTTGTCGGTTCGCTCCCGATGTGACATCGAAAGAAAGGGTGGAGGATGTATATTTAAGGGTTGTATCATAATAAGTACACCCGAGCTCTTGTCCGGCAGGCGTGGCCGATGTGTCGTACAAAAGAAAAGGATACCGGATTCCTAGCCTAATATTCAAATAGAAATAAATAATGTGCAAAGGAGAAAAATAAAAGGTAAAAGTTTTCATTTTCCCTAAAACCAAGGTATTCTTTTGAGCTAAGGTTTGCAAAAGTCTACAAGGCTTTTTTTTCATCGGAATATCTTAGCGTTCGATTACTATTCTCCGATGGGTGTCAAAGCTTAGCACTTAACCGATGTACGTGGGATTGCTAGAGAAGAAAGTCATTAATGGGAAACAATGAACCAACGATGTCCTTAGCTAAGGAGGTTTTTTGTTTGTTTGAGATGTATCTTTTTAAAGTGATTAACATATTTGCCCAAAAGGTCCATGTAGTAAAGCTTGGTTCCGGATTCATCTATCTAAATATGTGGATTTAATACGGTTAATTAATTTGAAGCACACACACTAAATATGATGATTATGTTCGGGAAGAGAAATTCCACAATGTTGTAAATATAAGTAGTCTTAGCATCTTAGCTCGTAATTACATGTAGGTGGATCTTATTTTAAGCTTAGCATGGAAAAGTGAAAAACCGGGATGATGAGGTTATACTTTTACACACTTAATTGTGGCTTTTTGATCTATGATCCAAATTTACCAAATAATGGTAAAGAAATAACAATACATTATGATCAACACAAATAAGTTATTAGGTTAGGTATTAATTATCAAGAAAAATCATAAAAAGAGAAAAATCTTTGAAAATGGAAGTGGCGTGTTTTATAACTTGTGATCACTAACTCTCTCAACAAAAATCTTTGTCTAATTTTCAAAGGTAGTTGGGGAAGTTCTTTTTTATTGTAATTTACCGGGGGTGGTGTGGGCGAGGGAGGGTGTGGGGGGGGGGGGGGGGTGGGGGGTGGGGGGGGGGGAGGGGGGGGGGAGGGGTGGGGCGGGGAGAAGGGGGGGGGGTGGCGGGGTGCGGGGGAGGGGGGGGGTGGGTCCGGGAGGTTAGGGTATTGGTTAAAGGCATGTATATTGTGTGAGGAAACACCATCATTTAGTTTGGAGATTTAGGGAATCTATCGATTGATGTTAGCTTGCTATTGTTTGTTTCGCACGTACCCTTTTCCACAAAAATAAGCAAAAATTTTAAATTTTTAAGGAAGTTTGAATATCAAAAAAAAAAAATAAGGTTGATATAAAATGTAGGTTTTACCGTTGGTAAAGAATAAAATTAATTTTTGAACAATCCGATCGTACGTGTAGAGTTCTAGCTTTCTCTCCCCTTAACAATTAATGAGATATTTGTGCAAGTCTCATGTAGACTTTTAAACAGCTAGACTTGAAATCATTAGTAAAAAAAACTTGTGCTAATCGTCCAAAATTTAAATAGTGCCGAGTTGGATTTTATATGATAGGCCTAAGTATTTGCGAATTTCTTTTGCAAAGAATAAGACATGGATAGTGTTAGTTACGATTAGGATGCTAAACAAAGTTATTTGGAAAATTAAAGGCTATAAGAAATAACTTGGTGGTTTTTCTTCCCCGGTTAGTTCTTAAAATGACTAATTATACGGTTCCTTTAATTTTTAACAAATTTAGAGTTTTACTCTTAAAAGTCTACTCAACAGATTTTAGAGAAAAAGCTTTATCGATGAAGTCGACATCATTGGTAAATAAGAATTTTAGTTCAAGTTTATACTTTGGTTTTCTAAAACGAAATTTTTCTATTTGCAAAAATAATGTGTTAAAAAAAATGCAAGTTATAAATCCTTAGTGTTAATAATTAATATACAAACTCCATCGTAATAAAGTACATGGGCATTTGTCGGTTCGCTCCCGATGTGACATCGAAAGAAAGGGTGGAGGATGTATATTTAGGGTTGGTATCATAATAAGTACACGAGCTCTTGTCGGAGGCGTGGCCGATGTGTCGTCAAAAGAAAAGTGATACCGATTCCTAGCCTAATAATGTAAATAGAAATAAAAATGTTGCAAAGTTAGAAAAATAAATGGTAAAAGTTTCATTTTCTAAAACCAAGGTATTCTTTTGAGCTAAGGTTTGCAAAAGTCTACAAGGCTTTTTCATCGGAAGTTCTTGCGTTTCGATTAGTATTCTCCGGATGGGGTGTCAAAAGCCTTAGCACTTACCCGATGACGGTGGGATTGCTAGAGAAGAAAGTCATTCATGGGACAAGTGAACCAACGATGTCTTAGCCATCCCCCGCCTTCCACGCACCCAACTTGTCCATTTAAAGGAGGTTTTTTGTTTGCAGTTGAGATGTGATCTTGCTAAGTGATTAACATATTAGCTCAAAAGGCCCATGTGTAAAGCTTGGTCGGATTTCATCTATCTAAATATGTGGATTTAATGGTTTAAATTAATTTGAGCACACACACTTAAATATATGATTTATGTCGGGAAGAGGAATTCACAAGTTGTAAATATAAGTAGTCTTAGCATCTTAGCTCGTAATTAGCAGTGATCTTATTTTTAAGCTTAGCATGGGAAAAGTGAAAAATCGGGGATGATAAAGTTATCTTTTTACCACACTTACATGTGTCTTTTTTGTTCTATGATCCTAAAAGTCCCATCACGATCACGGAGAATCATCTTCTTCTCTGTGAACTCAAACAAAGCACGAGCGGAGTTCCGTAAGAAAGGTCTTCCAGATGAGAGGGGACACAACGAGGATCGCTTTCATAACCAACGATGACAAAATCAGCGGGGAATGTGAACTTTCCAACTGGAACAAAGACATCTCTTGCAATTCCAGCCGGTGTACAAATTGTCTGGTTAGCTAGTTCAAGGGTCATGCGGGTGGAAATAAGCTCGGGTAAACCTAACTTTTTCCAAACCGAGAGTGGCATCAAGTTGATGCTAGCACCTAGATCGGCTAGGGCTTTGCACTTGAGTTCACTAAAACCACACGGAATGAGAAATTTCCCAGGGTCTCCTAGTTTTCTCGGGTAACTTCTTAAGGATAAACCGCGAGCAATTTTCATTGAGGGGTGTATTTGCCAGCTCTAAAAGTTCTCTTATGGAAAGGAGACTTTTAAGCATCTTTTGGTATTTCGGGATAAGAATCAAAGCATAAACAATATTCCCAGAATAAAGTTTAACAAATGGGAGGAGCTCGCGGAAGAGCTTATGCGATAGACGGCGGATCATGGTACTCAGTCGCTAGCTTGAGGACGAATCAACTCCATTAACTCAAGTATGTAACAAGTCTGTTAGTTCCACGAACAGTTTACGATCGCAAGGAATTACAATCGCAAAAGTAACAACTTAAGAATGAGATAAGGTAGTTCCAAGTGAGGCCTTAAGATTCTGCTGAGTGGCAAGACACGATTGTGTCTCTAGACCCTTTTAACGGATTCTGATGATTATCGATTTCAGGTTCATACTCGTGTCATATCGGATACCATTAAGCCCACTCATTTATAATTTCTTATTTACATAAAGAAGCGTCCAAATTTATGTAAGTAAGAAATGATAAACTTATGGTTCGGTGATTTATAATTTATTTATTTAACTGAAGAGGCGTCCCAATCCTTTCAAATAAATAAATTATAAATCATCCTACTTAATAATTCCCGATGCAATACGCGTACTCACATAACCTTCAAGGTGATGGATGACATTACGAGAACTATACTTTTACAAATGAGACAACTATTTTAGCTACAACCCGTCAAGAAAACGAAATACTAAATTATAAAATATTATTTTATAATTCCCGACTAGAAGATAAAGTTATAACTTTTGTAAAAGCTTTGAAACATCGTTTACATAATTCTCAACTATAAAACGTGCGTTACTTTTATAACAAGGACTCTTTATTAACTTATATGGTGATTTCCGAACACATGTCGAATTATGTGGTTTTAATTAGTTTCTCACGTTTCTTATATAATACTTGCAAGGTATTATATACTTTTATTTTATTTTCATATATAATACATGTCGCGCATTATATACACTTCGTATTATTCTTTTGGTTGTTTGTCCTTGTTATATAATTCACGATATGAATTATATACTTGTTCAATTGTCCATATGTAATACGGAATATATTACATACTTTGCGTTTACTTTTCGATTTATTTTATTTAACCAACCACCAAACTATTACAACTTGAAATCTAAATCTTTATCAACGTGTCGCGTTGATGTAATCATCCATCGGAAAACCCAAATACATCATCCTAAGCTAGTGGGTCATAGTCGTTAGGATAAACCGCAACTCCTTGGTCGAGCCGTTTCGGTTTCCGTTTGTGCTGTGCTTAATATGTGCATTTCTGCTGTCACACCCCCAAAATCGGACGGCAGCGGAATAGTAACATTGGGGTGCGACTTCATAGTCCATACGCACAAGTCACAGAAAACGACCTCAAAAGAGACGTTTAATATAAATTTCACATTCGTTATATTAAAATCAGAGTTTACAAAGGATCCCATTTATAATGCAATAGAAACATTTTGTTTATTTTAAAACGTTTGTCGAATGGTATACAAGTTATTAAGCCTTCAAAAATATATCCGCGCGACTCGAATGCTCCCAATGCTCCACTAGCAAAATAGTAACCTGAAAATACATGCTAAAACGTCAACAATAATGTTGGTGAATTCATAGGTTTAAGTAAAAGCAGTATTGAAATAATTTAAGAAATATTTCAGAAGAAAAGTAGCGTTACAACATTTAAAAGTGTTATTTCCGAAATCCATCCGAAATCCAAGTAGTGATTCAGTAAATCAAGAAGTATTTAAAAGTGGACCACAAGATCGAAGTAATGGTGGACTAAGTACATATTCCGAAGTCCAAAACAAGTAATGTAGACAAGAGAAACACATTCATCAAGTCTAAGTATATATTATTGCACTAAGCTCATGACCCCGAAGCCTTAACAAGTTTGTTGCCCCAATCGTAACATAGGATGTTTGCCAACACCCGGACACCTCTCAATGTTAAATGCACCTGATCAAACTAGTGACCCAAGGAAAGGTGGGGATTGTCAGTCCCGATAGATCTATCCATAACACTCGCGCTTACAACAATAGTAATTAACGGTTCATGATAAGTAGGGACTTAAGTGGCAATGTGGTAACTTAGCAATAATATTCAGGCAGTAATCTGGATAGCATACAATTTGAAAACACTTGTGTCCGTAGTAAAACAATCACGTTGTTCAAAATTCACGGTTTCAAAGGTAGGTATTCAACGATCTCAAATCATGTAGTAAACAAATCAAACTTAGTAAAAATAATCATGTAACGCTTACGTATAGAAATCAATAAGTTTATGTAGTAAAACGAGCACGTATTCTCACCCCGAAAACAGTTTAAGAAAACCATTAAAAGAGAAAAGGTGGGGCTATGAACTCACAAAGTATTGAAAGGTAATTGTACTGTAGTAAAATATACAAGTTTGTAAACGAGCATGTATTCCCCTCGCGGGTTTATAAAACATTGAAAAGATTGAAATGCGAGACTATGAACTCACAAAGTATTGAAAGGTAATTGTACTGTAGTAAAATATACAAGTTTGTAAACGAGCATGTATTCCCCTCGCGGGTTTATAAAACATTAAAAAGATTGAAATGCGAGACTATGAACTCACCTTGATCAACGATCACGATCGAATAAGTCAAATAAATCACAAACGAAGCAGCAACGATCTCGATCACGACCTATAATTATGTCGCTCGATTATAATACGTACAAAATACGATCAACAGGGCGTACGTCGTTACGACGAAATTATGTATATTTATATATATACATACATATATGTGATGAGAAATCCACTTGCGCGTCCTAAACCTTAACACTTAGTATATTTTATATACTATTTTCCATCCAATCTTAAGGTATATCAATTTATTGAAAACTTTACATTTTTGGTAAGTTTCTATTTTTAGAAAAGTTACTATTTTCGAAAAACTGCTATTCTTAGTAAGTCTCAACATTCCGTAATATTTATAATAATATTTATTTATATCGTCGGACTTTCGACGCTTAATTAATCCTTAATTTCTCTATATCGAAATTATATCTCGATTATTACAAAAAGTTACTATTTTTAGACTTTCCGTTTTTTTTTAAAACCGATTAACAATCTCGAAAATAAGTACTATCAATAATATATTATTCGACCTTATTTTATCACTAAAAAAAATGTACTCGAAACATATTAATATTACTTAATATATCCGTTGACTTTCAAGTTGACCTTTAGTTTTGACCCGCTATATCGTGATTTTAAAATTAATAAACCTCGCGAAAAAAGTAAAACGTCATTACGAACAACTTTCGTGTTTCGCCGGAAGGCCGAAACGGGCTCGAAAGTGCTCAAAACATTAATTTATTAATTCTGTCAGATTTAATTAAGTATTAAAATGACTTATTTTCTACTAAAGTGTATATTTCGATCTAGCTCCAGTTTCTTCGTTATTGGGAGTTAGAAGTCTCATTTTATATCAAAACGTCCCTCTTGGAAAGCTTAATTATATTCCTTAAACAAAAATCCAACTTTTCAAAATCTCGAACCCCGAAACCTAGGGACTGTTTTCTGGTCAAGTGTGTCCCGTTACAAAAGGCGTTAAATCTCGTTTTCGACCCAAAAACTCATCAAAAATATATTCAATATGTCTTATTATTTCATATAAATCCAACTTTAACATCAATATCATATTATTTCCTACGCCGCAAGTTCCAATCGATTTCATCACATATATAAAAAAAATCGAATCAATGAACGAAACAATCGAAATAATAATAGAAGGAAGGCTCACAAAGCTATACGGAGCAAAGTCGGAAAAATAAAATGCACCCGTCTCGTCCCTTTTGTTCCTAGCCGCGGCTCACCACAACCCGAACCAAACCAAAGCAAGATTAAACCAAAATCAACTCAAAATATATAACAATCAAATAAATCACCTCCCTTTGTCTTTTTCTTGGTTCGAACCACCAACCAAGACCAAAAACCAAGCCGAAACCTTCTTGGAGTGTCTTAGATATTGATGTGTGAATACTTATAAATGTGGTAAATAAAAGTTTATGGATGGTTTGAGTATACCTCCTAAACTATATTTGGTGACAAGAAAAATCAAAACACAAAAAGGTTTGTTTGGTTGTGGTTGTTCGAAACCATAAGAGGTAGGAAGCAATGACCAAATCACTTCTACCTTTGTTATATTCCAATTTTTTGAAGTGAGTATTTAAATAGTTTTCTATAATTAAAACTTTGTAAATGATTCTTGTGTTTGTGGAGATGTACTCAGCCGAGCAAAAGGAAGCAAAAGAAAAGGAATACAAGACTTTTTGTACTAGTGTGTAAGACCTTTAAACCTTGGAAGTACAAGTGAATGATTACATTGGGAAGAAAAATGGTTTGAGTATGCATGTGTACTATAGGCGTCGGCTATGGTCATGGGCATGCAAAGTTAATTTTTTTTTTTTTTGTAAAACATTGTGTAAAGTTTAATTAATAATGGTTACTTGTAACCCTTTTAAATAAAACTGAGCTAGGCCTTAAACGCGAGTTGGCCAACAGGTCAAGGAACAAAGAAGACCACGGTTCGTAAAATCATTTTTTCACGATCATAAAAATAATAATGAGACACGCCGTAAATTTTTACAATACTTAAAACGATTAACGAACGGTAATACTTGTGCGGTCAAACATTGATCGCGAAAAAGTCCAAATATAAATATTTTAAATTTCCTATTCGTATTAAATTACGAAAATAATTATTACGACCAAATAAATTTTAAATGTCGTCGGTCTCGCTCACACGAATTTATAAAATAATAATTATGACGTCAAATTCGCGATCGTCATACGCGTCGTGAAACTCGGGTTGTTACACCTGGACTTCCACCAACCCGACAAGTGGAGTTTCAAATTGACTTGGTACTTGGTGCTGCACCTGTAGCATAGGCGCCTTATAGACTAGCTCATTCGGAGATGAAAAAGTTGTCTGATCAATTGCAAGAGCTTTCAGATAAAGGATTTATAAGACCAAGTTCCTCATATTAAGGAGCTCTGGTTTTGCTCGTCAAGAAGAAGGATGGATCCTTTTGAATGTGTATCGATTATAGAGAATTGAATAAGCTGACGGTGAAGAACCGTTATCCGCTTCTAAGGATTGATGATATGTTTGATCAAATGCAAGGGTCGAGTGTCTACGCGAAGATTGACATGAGATCGGATAATCACCAACTTAGAGTTCATGAAGAAGACATTCCAAAGACCACATTTCGAACTCGTTATGGTCATTATGAGTTTCAAGTTATGCCATTTGGTCTGACCAATGCGTCCGACTGTATCCCTAGACTCATTGAATCGGGTGTGCAAAGCCATATTTTAGAACAAGTTGTGTTTGTTTTCATTTGTTGATATCTGATTACTCGAAAAGCAAGCAAGAGCATGAAGAGCACTTTAAGTTAATTATAGGATTACTTAAGGAGGAATTGTACGTAAAATTAACTAAGTGTGAATTATGGATTCCAAAAGTATAATTTCTCGGGCATGTGATTACTAGCCAAGGCACTCACGTGGATTCTGCCAAGATTGAGTCCATCAAGGATTGGGCATCACCTAAGACTCCAATCGAGATTCGCTAATTCTTAGGTCTTATCGGTTACTATCAATGATTTATTAAAGGATTCTCAAAAATCGCCAAGCTTATGACTAAGTTAACATAAAAGAGTGTGAAGTTTGAATGGGGAGACAAGGAAGAAGAGGCTATCCAATTGTTGAAGATAAAATTATATATGCGCTGCACAATTTTGGAGCTTGCTAGAAGGGACTGAGAACTTTGTAGTGTATTGCGACGCTTTGCATAAAGGTTTGGGTGTTGTATTGATGCAAAAGGAGGAGGTGATAGCTTATGCATCCCACTAACTCAAGATCTACGAGAAGAGTTATACAACGCATGATTTGTAATTAGGTGTTGTAGTGTTTGCTCTCAAGAATTGGAGGCACTACTTGTATTGGATTAAGTGTACTGTGTTCACCGATCATAAAAGTTTATAGCATATCCTTGATCAGTAGGAGTTGAACATGAGACAACGTCGATGGTTAGAGTTGCTTAGTGATTACAACTGTAAAATTCGCTATCACCCGAGGAAGGCGCACTGGTGGCCGATGCTTTAATCCAAAAGGAACGGATTAAGCCACTATGCGTTCGAGCCTTAGTTATGACAATCGATTTGAACCTTCCAATTCAGATTTTGAACGCTCAAGCCGAGGCAATAAAGGAAAATAATGTTAAGGAAGAGAATCTTCGCGACATGAAAAAGGAGTTTGAAACTCATCCCGATGAGACTCTCTATATTGAGAAGTGACGTTGGATACCACGTCTTGGAGGATTAAGGGATCTGATTATGCACGAGTAGCATAAGTCAAAGTATTCTATTCATCCAGGATCCGATAAGATGTATCATGACTTGAAGAGATTGTATTGGTGGCCCAACATAAAGGCAGAAATCACCATTTATGTTAGTAAGTGTCTAACATGTTCAAAGGTGAAAGCTGAATATCAGAAACCGTCTGGTTTATTGGTACAACCGGAAATACCCCAATGGAAGTGGGAGAAGATCACCATAGATTTTATCACGAAGTACCAAGAATCAATAGTGGGTACGACTACAATTTGGGTGATGTTGATCATCTCACTCTAAATTCTGTAACTTTTTATGATGAAAAGAAACTAATTGGATGGAGAGGACTAATGTGCCTCTCTGAAAGAGTGGTCTACAAGACATGGAGTGCTTGGTCTCTATCATCTCCTGACCGCCGAGTAGCAAAATTTTACTTTCCACCGTTTCTGGGAAATCACGTAAGAAGGCTTTGGGTACTCGTTTGGATATGAGTACTGCATACCATTCACAGACCGATGGACAAAGTGAAAGAACCATTCAAACTCTTAAAGATATGTTACGTGCTTGTGTGATAGATTTTGGTAATGGTTGGGATAAGCACTTACGACTAGTAGAGTTCTCGTAGAATAACAACTATCATACAAGCATCAAGGCTGAACCATTTGAGGCACATTATGGTTGTAAGTGTTGATCATCTGTTTGCTGGGTCGAGGTCGGAGATAGTCAGCTCACTGGCCTAGAATTCATTCATGAGGATTACTTAAGAAGATTATTCAAAATCCAAGAGCATATTCAAGTTGCCGCTGTGATCTTTAGAAGAGCTACGCTGATGTGAGGCGATAACCTCTAGAATTTAGTGGGTGACAATGTATGTTGAGTGTTTCACTGTGGAAGGAAAGGGATTATGCATTTTTAGAAATGGGAAAGCTAAAACCCGGGTATATTAGACTTTCAAGATTTTTAGACAAGGTTAGGAAGAAGCACCGCTTGGCTCTGTTTCTCCTATAGGACTCAACTTCCTAACTCCAAGTCGTTGGATAATATCCAAATTGATGACAAGCTCTACTTTGTGGAAGAGCCTACAGAAATTATGGACCGAGAGGTCAAGCAGTTGAAGCAAAGTCGCATCCTAAATTTCAAGGTTCGATGGAGCTCTAGAAGAGGTCCAGAGTTCACGTGGGAACGTGAAGATCAAATATGTAGCAAGTATCTGCACCTCTTCATCAACACCACTCCAGAAGGCAACTCGAACTGAATTTTGGGACAAAATTATTTTAACACGGGGAGACTGTGACAATCCATATTTTTTCAGGTCATCTCACGTCAATAAACTCAAAACTATTTACTTTGAACCTTTACGTGTTAACTTTTACGTGTAACCGGTAAGTTATCTATGAGCAAAGCTTTCAGAGCTAAAGCAAAAGCTAAAAGAGAGGTTACAGGAGATCATGTTTTACAGTATCTTATGCTTAGAGACTATGTTGTTGAATTACAGTCTACAAACCCTAATATGAGTAAAGGGTTACCCTGATTAAGTATATTAAAATCGAAAATTTTAAAGTACAAATAGAATGTGGCTGAAGACCCACATTAACCTCAAGCAAACAGCTTGATATACGCCTAAATATTGTGCTTATGGACATGTTCATATGTTAGTGCAACATTGACTTATTGATTCTCCATTATGTTTTAATGATGTCAAATAAACGTTCGTAACACTTAAAATAACAAACAATAGCCAAAATCCAAAAAACCATAAATGTGAATATGGCGCGTTGGTCATGCGTCAGCACGTGGCCAGCGCGCCACTCATGGCTTGGATTTTTCTGGATTTTTCAAAGTCATCTTTCCTCTTACCAAACACATGTGGAAACTTCAATAAAGGTATGTACATGATATTTGAGCATTTAATAGCACTCCAAATGAGGTTTAGACTTAGAGAGGAGCAAAAAAAAATCCTCCCAATTTCTCCAATAAAAATGCCAACGCAAAATTCTTTTGATACAAACGCCTCTAGCAAAGGCTAAAAACTTCTTTCTAAACCTCGTATGAACATACTTTCAACATACAATCAAACAAAAGTATTCATTTGACCTTAATCCGGATTTATGTCATTCCTAATCACGTAACGGGTTTTACTCCCTTATTGATCAAACCAAGTAAAACGTCACTTTGCCTAAACGCATCATTTCTTGTTATGGGATATGCTTTACTTAAGAAGCAAAGCACTTAGCTTGTTCGCTTCAAGATGATTCGTGATCAAATCCAAATGTATTAAGTCCAAGTGACTAATTAAGTTTGTGGTATTTGGTGGTTGATTATACTTTCAGTTTCTCTTACTTCCCCACACTCAAATGTGTTGGCTCATTTCAGGGATGAACAGTGTAATTTACCCAAAAAATAGCTTACAATACCAAGAATGTACGTCATCACTTAACCTTACGTTGATAATGAAATGATTCTATGATAAACAAAACCAAATTGTAATTACCTTCATTAACAAACCAAAAGATAGAAATGTTAACAATATATCACCTAAAACCCAACCACCCCACTACCCGACCATCTCCCATTCAAAGAGTATGATAAAAATCAACCTCCTTATGGACATGATGACGCAATTGTAAAAATATCTTCCTCGGTTCCATTACCTTAATCAACTATCCTTCTGAAGACTCTTAAGTTTCTCCCTCGTCTTATACGCCACCAAATTACCCCTAAAACGTTCAAGCTCTTCTATAAATGACCACCTTTATTTACACTTTCAAGCAACTACATCATTAAATTGGAAAGATCATTGACTAATTGAGCTTCCATTTGGGTCTCCCTGTCAAAATAAACAAGCAGTTGATCTGGCAACTTGGTGAAATTTGCTAAAACCTTGAGTTCCTTTAGACGAACAAAACCACGAGCAACAACTATAACAAAAGGTAGGTTTTAGCATAGTTAAAGGGTATATGAAGTTAAGGTATGTATGTGTGTTTTTGGATTTGAAGGACGATATACAAAGTGAATTTAAATATAAGTAAATATGTGGAGATGAATCGAATACACAAATGAAGGGTCGAAAACGCAATTATTACGTTGGGAAGGTACATGTACAAAGCAGTTAAAGTGTGACAGCATAAAATTGAATGATTTCAAGGACCATGCGTTGTATAGTTATTAAAGGTGTAGAAGATTATTCGTGTATTTGGCGGGAAATGGAAACCAATTTAACGTTACTAGGGGACCACAGTGTAAGTTACAAAAAACTACTAAAAACCCCCCACACATCACCCCCTTCCCCCCCCCCCCACACCCCAACTTAAATCTGATACTACATGGTCAATAAAGTCTAAACATATTTTTGGCTAAACAAACTCACAAACAAAGTCAAATTAGAAAACCATTTCAAGAATTTCTTCATCTTCTTCCATCCTTCCAACAGAGTGTATAGGTCGCTTTTATTGTGGGCACACCAACTATTGACCGTTCAAAAATCCTACTAGACGATTTGGTGTTTATGTAAGTTGTTTCATTTTTTTAGATCTTATTTTAGTAGCTAATTACAAATTCTCTTATTTTCAGAAAACAAGAATCAAACACTGGATGGGTTTGGTTTGATCAAAAGTTAGACAATGAACAGTACATAACTCATTTGTATGAAATGCATCTGCTTCTTAATCCCTCTCAAAGAGAAGAACTAGAAAATGAAGTAAAAAGGCAAGAAGAACTTGCAGTCCTTCAAGTTGAATTTGCTAATATGGAAGGTCAAATGCAACAACTCATGGAAGAATTATGAAAAGTCAAAAAAATGCTTTCTTTTGGAACTCAACAATGACAGTCTTTATGTTACTGGCTTGTTTTATGTTTGTTATGAATTCATTAGTTGGTGTGAAATACGTAGAGGATGTGAATACATTTTGGTTTAAAAACTTAAATCGTTTGTATCAATAATCACGATCAATTATGTCACTATTAGAAAGTGTCAATAGTGGTTTACTACAATCTATATACTAGAACATGTGACACTCATATGAACCTAAACTTAATATGAACTCCAAGCCATAACACAAACAAAATCAACATAATATAAGCAACACTTCACACAAGCATAAATATATTGCAAATATAAATGTAAGGCAATAAATATAAATACATATGTAAAGCTAAAGGTACTCTTTTATGCATTAAGAAGAAGAATCGCTCACGTTAGTACAAGGTTTTTTTTAAAGAAAGCACAAACTAGACACGACGATTTATAGTGGTTCGGTCATGAAGCTCCTCTTTGCCCTACTTCACTCCCTGAGTACCCAACTCGAGAGTTACTTCACTAGTCAACAAGCTCCCTTCTTGGCAGAGAAAACCTTATAATGTTGCTTACATAATTTTCCGACACTAAGCTAGATGTCGAGTTCTTCTTCGAGTGCAATCAAACCCGTTATGTTTTATGGCCCAACATAACAAACATTGTGTATTAAGACCTAAACACATCAACTGCGTCGCTTACATTCTTTTCTGATACGAAGCTAAATATCGAGTTCTAATCTTAGCTAGAACAAATTTACCACTCACTAATGTATTTTGAGTACTAAAATACTAATCGCTCCCACACATATTTACACATCTAAAATACTAACCCGATCTACCCGATGAACTGCTACACAAGATTGGAGGTTATGTGGTTGATGTACAAATTACAACGAAATCATAACAATGTTACGTATACACAAACTAATCTATAATACATCGTATCTTTACCATTACTAGTATTCTTCTCTTGGACTTAAAAAGGAAAGATTGGATCACTTGTAAACAAATGTTTAAACATGTTACATGATCAAAGACTAAAAGATATGTAATCTGTTCTAAAACAGAGAAAATTGTGTGAAAAAGGGTGAACATATGTGGGAACAGTGCACTATTTATAGGCAAAGTCTGGGACGAAAATAGTCAGCCGACTCCCTTATCTTCCTTAAGAGGACCCCTGATCAATAAGGGGGTCGCCTCTCATTAGATGCTCCTGATTTTGTCTTTTTGTGAGGAAATGTTTTATAGGGAAGGTTTTTCTAAAAAAAATTTGGGGAGGGGGGAATCTAATTTCAAATATATATTCGAATAAAACATTTCTTTTAATTACAAAAATATTTTGTCTAATTTATTTTTGTAAAAAGGTTTAGTTACATTTGTAAAAATGTAAAGTTTAGGACAAAAAGATTTTACTTTGATCGAATAAAGTTTGTTTGTTCATACCTTTAGTGATTTACATCGGGTGCAAACTTTTATCTGTGTTGAAGCAAACTTGAGACGTCAAGAGATGTTGATGTATGAATGCATTGAAGATTTATGATTACGAGTAACTTGTGCACTTTACGTTATGTATTACAAGTTACATGTTTGTCATCACCAAAACACAAAGAGAATGTATAGATTAAATATTGTAATATTTGCACTAACAATCTCTCCCTTTTTATGATGCCAAAATATTTAAACTGTAACTAGTAGTAAAATGTATAAGTTACTCATTTACACTTTTTCTCCCCCTTTTGTCGAAACAAAAAGATGGAGACTCCAATCCTTTTACACCAATAGGCGAGACTTTTACTACATCGCATTCCTCTAATTGCTACAACTCCTTTTTTGGTAAAAAGGCGAGCTTGCATCATCCCCAGTAAAGTCTTGCTAACTTCATGCTATATACCTAAATACTTCTGAGCTCCCCTAGCTCATTGCATCCCCGTGATTATTACATCCCTTATTTATTAACTCCAGTGGATCTATGGATCAAATTTGTTACACAAGCTTAACATATAACAAGAAGTGTGTAGATGCGTTAACGGTTGCAAGTGTGACGACTTTGACATTTTTAAATGCTCCCCCTCGGTGTATGCTCCCCCTTGTTTGGGGTACCAAGGAATCGAGCTACGAAAGTGTGCTACAAGACAAAGTTAGTAGACAAGTGCACATATATAATAACGATGATAGCTATATATATAGCAAGACACTAGCGGGGAACAAGACATGTACGCCTTAGGTATAAGTATTTTAAAGTATGATGCTTTCAATGAAATTTGAAACTTAGACACATGCAATCATTGTTTTAATACGAACAACCTAAATCCAAAATAAAAAGAATCATGCCGTATGCTTAAGACATAACAATATTTAGGAACCAATGATAAGATTCGACTGACACATGCTTAAGAACCAAGACATATGCTTAAGGACAAAGAATCGACCAACATCCTTCGGTATCACACTAACTTTAATAAACGAGAACAAAATTCGTTTATTGATTGACACATCATTATTATGTGAATGACTTCTTCCAAGATGCCATTTGGATAAGGAGTATTAATGTATTTTTAACGACATGTTCCTTATGATATCATTATCTAACCAAGATTATAATTTGAATTCAGATAGACTTTTATCAAGGGTTGTATTGAGAGATTCCTCAAGGTTTCTTTATTAAGCATTATGTATGCTTTTAATGTTTGAGGTGTTTAAGGATAAACATTATCGTAAGACTTTAGGTCGAACTAAATGTTGACGATAAAGATGATTTGTTAAGAAGACATACTCTAAATATGACATTTAAAAGTAGACGAGAGTCACTTAATATCTTGGCGAGATATGCCAAAATATATACTCTAAAAGAGTTTAAAAATGTGTGAAGATGAAAAACAATACGCTCTAGGACTGGAATGAAAATGATCATAAAATGGAAAAACACTGAGGAAGGATGTGGGTGAATGGAGAGGGCAGGGTGTTGATTGATAAAGGTTGTCAAGATGGTTTAGATTTATATTTCGTTTGCATCTGACGATGACAGCATGGTATGTTAAAATGATTGTGCATGTGATCATATAGGGACAAATGATAATATATGATTATGATTCCTTATATTTGTTTGGGTGTTTAGTTGGATGGTAGTAGGTTGTTCTTTTGAGGAGATAATCTTCATTGGTTTTAGATGTTTAAAGTGTCCTTTGTGTTATCTAGTGATACTAGGACTATGTCTATTCTAGTGTATAATTGAGTTTTGAGATGAGAGCATTTTCATAATTAAATTCACTTGACTTTTGACAACATAGGAAAAATTCTTATGAGTGTCGAATACTACGATAACCCGTTGATCCATAGAGAGGCTTCAAGTGGACATGGTTTGTGCATTGTGAAAGGAGGTTCAACCTCATGGGTTATAGTAGTGGTTAAGTCACAATCAGATTATGGGGCTGGTTTCTTGGTGAATACTTTATTAAGTAGATGGACTAGATGGTATGACCTCGATAGGATAACTTGGTTTTCATTTCACCTTGGTTAGTTTGAGGATGCACTCAGAACCAGTGACACTAACAAGGTTGAGAATAGTTATGTGTTTGGGTGTAATGGTAAGAAGTGGTTATCTTGTGAATTTTTTTGTATGATTGACATACGGGTTAAAGAGTGTATCTTGTGAATTTTGTGTATGATTGACATACGCGTTAAAAGGCTTGAATCAATTTTGGTTTAGTGCACGGGGTGTACTTGTGAGTTGAAAAGAAAGTGAGTGTTCTTGTATGTTGGTTTCTTGCGAATAAGAATCACATTTGTGAGTTTTTGAGAGTATTTGGTTAAAGGATATTGATGCGGTCGGCAAGGAACTTCAACAAGAAGTTTTACAACTCCCTAGGCAGAGCACCTAACCGTTGTAGTGTAGTAGTAGTATTAGGCAAGGACTTGGGGGTTGTTTTCGTTCTTAGGGGATAGGTTGTACAGACCTGATTCACGGTCTAACAGAATTCTAGGGGTTGAGAAAAGATTATTTTTATGTTTTTATATTTTATAGAAAGGAGGTAAATCTATAGTTTGAGAGGTTGGTTTGTTTAACTATGAACTAAACTAATATCTAATCTACTGGTGATAACTTTATGATAATTAAATGTATTTACTTAATCATGCATTACTTATTAGATTGCTTCTCCTAATCCTATTGCCTTGTCACACTTGTGATGATTTGTGTAAGTATTTCCTAGGTCATGAACGGATTACACGAACCCGCCGTCTATTTAATATTCTGTTAAAGCAACGCACAAGTAAGGTAGTATGAAGACTATTACAAGGCCCCTAAGAGTATATTAAATGCGTGTGGAATATCTTAAGAGGGATCAACCATATAAGGGGGTAAGTTAGTATGAAGACTGTTACCCGATTGTATCCTTTATACGCACTCGCGTTTCCCTAGACCTGTCAACAATGATACAGACAAAAGCTTATTTTCTAAAGCCCAACGCGCACATTCATCAAAAAGAAGCAACAGTAATAAGATCTACAAGCCGACTTTCATGCACTCATAAGTAAATACAAAGGAGGGTTTTAGCCTAGCATGTTAAGGATAAAGCAAGAACATAGATGAATCACATAACACATAGACATATTGAATGATTAATGAATAACACTCTTACTTGATTAAAACATGGATAGAAGGTAGTTATAATAGGGTTTGTAGCCCTAAAAACGACCTTTAAAGCAGCTACAAAGACTAGGGTTCGTCTCCTTAAAGTTATACAAAGTTACATACTTAAAACCCTAAAATCGGTTTTGTATATATAGAGATATCGCTGCGACGGCGTCGCGTTGAAGTCATGATGCTGTCGCTACGTGGATGATTCTAGATCCTCTTTAAGTCGGCCACGTCCTGACACCGTCGCTAGATCTCTGACGCTGTCACTGGATAGATCCCGACGGCGTCGCGTTATGCCTGCGACGCCGTCTCCACACTCTGTAAACAATACTTCTTCATGGATTTAGTGTAGGTCCATAATCTTGTCTGTTTCTTCTCCAAATGAGCCCAAGTAACTTGTATTTCCTCCAAATGCCATCCAAGTGCTAAAAACCTAAAAAAAACTATTAAGCACATAATCTGAGCATATTTGCATGATTTATGGGGTTAAATGACCCCAAAATAGTATATAAAATACAACAATATCCAAAATACCCCTTACACTTGGTTTGGCTTGTTGTTGATCCTTGTGAATAGATCCCCTTTGTCTTACTTAGCTTGTTGAAGCTTAGTTGTGTTGGATAGATCCAAAACAACTATTGTAGAAACTAAGATTGAGAATATCACAAACTATAACAACCCGTAATTTTATAGTATTTCATCAATGTAATATCTACTTATTATATTAAGTACTACTTTTTTACAGGAATAAAATTTCGTTTCATTTCATTTCATTACGTAACATAATTTACATCTCTAAAGTAAACGAGCTCTCGCACTATCGACAACGCATTGCCTATTTCTATCTATGTTTACATCATGTAAACATCATAATATGTCAAGTCAATAATCTATTATCCTCTGTAACATGTACGTTATCTATTTAACGTAGTTTTCTCGACGATAATACCAAATAAGCTTAAAATCTGTTATCGTATGCCTCTAAACCGCCTAATTCCATGAGAAGTTAACATCTAAAGTGAGTGTACAAACTACTAAAGCATATATATATAAGTAAAATAACATCTCATTTGAATATACTTTCCTTTTAAAATAAGGTACAAGTCCTTTAATGCATAATGTACAAGTCATTAATGCACGATATCCAAAATAGCCGTTTTACCTTCATTTTTCTAAGTTATCTTGTACAATATATCAAGTACATAGGTAAAGTTAGTCATGCACTTCATTTACATATTTTGATATTCATTCGTCAATTAATGAAATTACAAGATAATCGAGTTAGACAACCCTAACCGTAGCCTTCTAAATATGTAAACGTTGCTCACTCGTTGATTTCTTGATTTTTATCTCATTTAAACCTCAAGCCTCTACGCCAAATAAGTTGTAATAACATAAATTAAATTCATTATAAATCCCCCCCCCCAAATTCCTATCATCATTTCGATCATTTTAACCAACAATGGTACAAGGAATAAACTTAAGAAAACCCTAAACGTAACCTAATTTCGTATCCCATGACTCGTTTAACTCATTTTAACCCATTTTAAACACCCACACCGCCTATCATTTTCTTGTTAGTGAACTCTATCTAGAACATGGTTCTTATAAACCTTAATCTATCATTACGAAGTCAATAAGTGTGTGCATGAAAATTCTTAGCATATACAAACTCAAACTCGTGCCCTAGCCACTTCAAATGATACCGCACCTAGTTTCCCTCCAAATGACCCCTTTTCTTTTAAACTTTTAATCCATGCAATCCAAGCACTCAAATGATGCTCCTACTTCCTTCACTAAAGCTGATTACAAGCATGATTTTTTTATTTATCCCTTTGAGTCATTGGTCCACAAAATTGGCCACAATCTCTTTTCTTTTACTCATTCAGCGCTGGACATAGGATGATCCACATCCTTCTCTTTGAATGTTCTAGCTTACATCTCTAATACATGAATCTTCCTACCTTAGTCCTTTTCTCCTACACATCACTTCTACCTGTCTCAAACTTAGGCATTGTATATTGGGGCTTCCAAGTGAAGTTCGAACTATAAAATAGGGGCAAAACACCCTTCATTCTAATACTATCCCCACATTTCTTCTTATACCATATCTCTACTCAAAAAGATCCTAATTAGAAGTCCTTAAGAATGAATAACAATGAGAAGGATTGAAGCCTTGAAGCTTCAAAGAAGAAAAACCTAGGCGTACAAAGCGTTTCTACCCATTTCGACTTGTTTTGCCTCCATTGTTAATCTTTAAAGCTCAAACCCAGGTTCTATGATCTTCATACCTGCTCCTACACTCTTATAATGTTCATATGATCCTAAATATACTCTTGTTAAAGTTTTAAAACTCAAAAACCATGTGTTTTCTCTCTTTTTGTGATCAAACTGTTCGCACACTCCGAAATCCTCTAATTTTGTGTTTTTCTTTAAGTCGAACATTTAATGGCTTAAATGATGTTATAATCTTATTCTATTAAGTAAACTATGTTTAATATAACCACTTTATCAATGTCTTGAAGGAATTTGAATTTAATAACCTACGTGGTTTCGTTTATTTATCTCCTAAAATGAAACCCGTCTGTGATATTTCCAGCTTAAACGTAAATCGTTATTTTAAACTTTCGTTATGTTAAACCTTCATATTTTAGCTTATATTAATAAGCTATAACCTGAAAATTACTTTTCATATTGAAAAATATCATTATTATGGATTTTGGACTAAGAACGATAAGTATTCCATGCAAGGGGTATATATCGTAACTTTCTGAAACTTATAACTAAAAGGGCTGAAAATGTCATTTTATCAAAGTTATAATAGTAAGGGGGTCTATTTATGTCACTTTCAAAATACATGGTTTACTTTTGTACATTCTTTTAAACTAGAAGGACCAACTTGTAAAATTGAAAAATCCCAAAGGGTTATATTTTGCATTTTTCATTCTTAAGGGTCTAAAATGTAACATTTTGAAAAAGTATAGAAATGTGTTCAAAACCTTATAAAACATAACTTTAATTAACGCTTGACGTGCTTATCATTTCCAGTTATTGAAGCAAAAACGCTAAAAACGACTTATGTTTTAACTTTTATAAAATTTATCATCGTTGTGCTTTTAAAAATTTGTCCCGAGAATTCTATGTCGTACCACAATACTAGGGACGCTTATATTAAGGGGGTTTCATCTTGGTATTACATTCTGTCTGAGTGTTGGGTTTAACGATTTAAGTGCCCTAGCTCCGCAAACGTTTATTGATGACCTTATGAATTATGATGGCCCGAACGGTGATTACATAGTACTCCTAATTAATTCCTCAATAGATAATACTTTATACTTTATATGAAAACATATGTCAATAAACTAAGACTCGATATTATCCAGCGTTACATGACGAAGCTGCTTTCTTCAATCGATTATTATGACTTTCCGCCGAGTAGATAACATCGTACGACCAATACGGATGTCTTTCACTGTCATATACTTTTGCCATTAATAAGATTTCCCATATTATGTTAAGTGAGTTCCATAGCCTCGCCTTTTCAATCTTCCTTAATGGTTTTCATTACCTCGCGAGGGGGATACATGATTTAACTATGAATTTGCATACATGATTGTTTTACATTAAATGCAAGTGTTTTTCTCAAAACTTATGCTTCCAGATATATTATTGCCTAAAGTAGCTCCAGTGCATTATTTCCATATCCTGAACCATTAATTGCTTACGATTTAATCACTTGTGAGCGCGAATATTGTGAATAGATCTATTAGGGGTGACGACTCCCGTTTGTATACCCATTCATAGGGTAGCCAAACACACTATATTTGACCTAATGGGTAACCTTGGCAAGTTACCTTTTCCACGAGGACATTTGTTCCTCAACCAATGTCTCTACTCGGTGGATTTTCCCCTGTTAATGTTATTGGTGTCCTGAGATTAGGTGCAATAATTTAATGGTACCATTTTCCATGATTAATTTGTTTTCGTTGCACTTATTACCATTATGCATGTCTTGCACTTCAACTGTTTCCATAATAATATTGTTTTCATTATAATTGAGATCGTTGGAAAGATGTTGCACTATATTTTGTATTCAAAATAGTTACCATAACACTATGAATTTTCACTTAACCTTTGTGTTGATCCTTTTTAGCATGTTTATCTTAGGTAATTGAGCAACTTATGGCATGGGTGGCTATGGACTTGAAGATGGGGCTAAAAACTTGGTTATCATTCACTTTTTATGTTTCTAGATTGTTGGGACTGCCTCTGTTTAAACTTTCTGATTCAAGAACTTCTGTTTCCAAATATCACTCTATCACTTAATCAAATCTCGGGATGAGATTTCTGTAAGGTTGGGGGACTATAATAACCCGTAATTTTCTAGTATTTCATCAATGTAATATCTACTTATTATATTAAGTACTACTTTTTTACGGTAATAAAATTTTCGTTTCATTCTATTCCATTATGTAACATAGTTTACATTTCTAAAGTAAACGAGCTCACGCAACCTATCTATGGCAATTCTATCTTCATATATGTCAAGCAAACATCATAATATGTCAAGTTAATATCTTAATATCATTTTTACAAAGTACATTACTCATATAATGTACCATTTGCAACGTTATATCTAGACAGGCTTTAAACTGTTTCGTATACCTCTAAACCCTAATTCCATGAAAAGTTAACATCTAAAGTGAATGTACAAGCTACTAAATCATATGTACAAGTAATATAACATCTTATTTGGATATACTTTTCCTCCAAAATAAGGTATAAGTCTTTTAAAGCATAATGTACAAGTCATTAATGCACGATATTCAAAATAGCCATTTTACCTATGTTTTCCTAAAGAATCTTGTACAATCCATCAAGTACAAGTTACAAGCAAGTCATGCACTTCATTTACAATCCATATTCATTCTCATTTCATGAAATTGCAAGAAACCAAAGTCAGAAACCCTAAACTGAGCTAGTGTCTAAATCGTGACCCATTTATTGGTTTTATCCATTTTAAACCTAAACCATTACTCA
Source organism: Tanacetum coccineum (assembly GCA_026074375.1). Classification (NCBI taxonomy): domain Eukaryota; kingdom Viridiplantae; phylum Streptophyta; class Magnoliopsida; order Asterales; family Asteraceae; genus Tanacetum; species Tanacetum coccineum. Next base: position 112,476 of record BQNB010000199.1, read on the forward strand.
AATAAGTTGTAGATACTGAATTTACAACATTACAAATCACATTTCATCATTTTAACATCAATGTACAAGAATTAGATCATGAAAACCCTAGACGAACCCTAATTTGAACTCGTGACCCGTTTAACCATTTTCACCCATTTTAAACGCAAGCCACTAATTAAATTATGTTATAAACCCTTAATACAAGTCTTATAATCCTTAATCTATCATTTCTATTTCAATGCACTCAAAATCCAAGTCAAAAACCCTAACCGAATCCAAAACTGACCCGCGACTCATTTTTTTGTAATTTCTACCTATTTTCAATGTAACCAAGCATACACACTCCACAATGACTAAGCTACTTCAGCTTGGAGCAGCTTACAAGCACCTCTAAACAATAACTTGGCCACCAAGAAGGCCACATCTCCCTCTTTTGCTCCACAACAGCCGCGACACCACAAGGAGTCTCCACCTCTCCAAGTTAAGCTTCTAGTCTTGCTAATTCATAGCCTTCCATGTCACTCCATAGCTTCTCCACATCACCCCCACATATCCAAGGCCTGGTTTCTAAGCTCCTTTAACCTGCAAGGCCTCATTCGACTATAAAAGGGGCTTCACACCCTTCATATCAACTCATCCCCTACATCTTCTTTCTATAACCTACATAGCAGCAAATCTTTGCTCAAGAAGTTCCTAAGAGGTCCCAAGAACAATAATCAAGAGAAATATTGAAGCTTTGAAGCCCCGAAAACTAGGCGTACGAGTACATTTCAACCCATACGACTCGTTTTCCTCCATTTTCGATTCTCAAAGCTCAAACCCAGGTTATATAATATTCATACCTGCTCCTACATTCAAATAATACTCATATGATCATACATGAACTCATGTTAAAGCTTTTAATCTAAAATTCAAGGCGTTTTTTCCATTTTGATCCAAAACCGAACCTATAAACCCTAATTCTATGTTTTTCTTTAATCTAAATGTTATAATGGTTAAATGTTGTTATAATTTATCTTAACTATTGTTAATATAACAACTTTATTGATTCTTGAAAGAATTTGAAATAAAAACCTACGCGTTTTCGTTTAAAAACCCTAATTTGACCCATTTTGATTTCTAGCTTAACGAATCGTTATTTTAAACTTTCGTTACGTTAAAACTTCTTATTTTAACTTATATTAATAAGCTATCACCTGTAAATATCATTTGGAATCTTAAAATAAGTTTGCATGGCGTTTTGGACTTGTTTTGCAAAAGTATTCCATGCAAGGGGTATATATCATAACTTTCTGAAACTTATAACTAAAAGGACTGAAAATGTCATTTTTTCAAAGTTATAACTATAGGGGTTATTATGTCACTTTCCAAAGTACAAGGTTTACTTTGTGCATCTTTTAAACTAGAAGGACCAAACTTGTAAAAGTGAAAACTTCAAGGGTATATTTTGGCATTTTTTATTCTTAAGGGTCTAAAAGGTAACATTTTGAAAAAGTGTAAAAATGTGTTCAAAACCTTATAAGACATAACTTTAATTAACGCTTGACGTGCTTATCATTTCCAGTTATTGAGCAAAACGCTTAAAACCGATTATGTTATAACTATTATATAATTCATCATCGATGTGCTTTTAAAAATCCTATCCCGAATCTATATCGTACCACAATACTAGGGAGCTTCATATTAAGGGGTTTCATCTTGGTATTACGTTCTGACTGAGTTGTTGAGTTTACGATTTAAAGTGCCCTAGCTCCTCAAACGTTTACTGAATGACCTCTTAATTATGATGGCCCGAACGGTGATACAATAATTCCAAACTCTCCAATCAAACTTATAACAATATTAAACTCTTAGAACTAAAGTTCTAGAGTACAATCTTCGTTCCAGTGCCATTATTTCCATATCCCTAAGCATTAATTTTACATGAGCGCGAATATTGTAAATAGAATCTATTGGGGGTGTAACGACTCCTGTATGTATACCCATTCAAAGGGTACTAAAACACACTTATTATTTGACCTAAATGGTAACCTTGGCAAATTTACCTTTTCCTGGGGACATTTGTTCCTCAACCAATGTCCTACGTGATTTTACCTGTTAACGTATTGGGTGTCATGAGCTTAGGTGCAATAATAATATTAGCCATTTTTTCCATGATAATTGAATTCATTGCAATTTATTACCATTATGATGACTTGCTTCACTGTCTTCATAATATAAGTATTCTTCCATGATATTGTTTGTATTCTATAATAATACTGTTTTCATAATAATATGCTCGTGCAATTATTACACTATAATTTGTAATTCAAACTCTTTACCATAAACCTATGATTTACACACAACCTTTGTGTTGATCCTTATTAGCATGTTTTATCTTAGGTTAATTGAGCAACTTATGGCATGGAGTGGCATGGACTTGAAGATGGCTAAAACTTGTTATCATTCACATTTTATGTTTCTAGATTTTGGGACCTGCCTTTGTAAAACTCTGATTTTAAATGAATGATAACGTATCTTTTAAAAACGTCTCTTTTGAGTCGTTTTCTATGATTGTGACTGTTGTACTATGAAGTAATACCCCAGATTAGCTTCCGCTGCTATATTGTAAAAATAGGGGTGTTACATCACTGGATAGGTTCAGTAGGTGTGTTTAATGGGTTGGTTCGGTTTTAACTTGATCCTAAAATTTTATACGCCCGAGCACTTCATATACATATGTATCAACTTGATCCTAAAATTGTACATGCCCGAGCTCTTCATTCTAGGTTTCCTATAAAAGCGACTCCACTGCCAATAGGGCCCAACCGAGGCGCTCGAGCATTTTCTGATCCCATAGTTGTCTTTTTTGATTCAACTGTTTCAAATACGTAAAACTTAGTTTGGATCAGTTTAAAGTTTAATAACGTTTTAGTTATAGGCTGCATACATTCATGCTAAATTGAAGTGATTAATATTCCATGGTGGAGTATAATGCAGGGCCAAGATTACATATCCGTGAGATCTTTTGTCCCCTTTGTAGCCTGCACATTCATGAAATCATGTAAGGAACATAATGACGAATCTGATATGCTAGTTAAGTTAGGTGGTACGGCTTCTCTTAATGACGAGATCAATTGGTTCAAAAAAGCAGCTTCTAATTTTCATGATTCTCTTACTAGTGTCATTCCTCGAAACGCAAATGTCAAATATTGCAGGTACCCTAATCCACTATTATTTCGCTGACGAGCGGTAACAAAAATGTTCTTGATTTGATTTGAATTCAATGGTTTCAACCTTTGACCTTATGACAAATTGTACCTCATCAAATATGATTTTGTCATTTAAGAGATTCTAGGAGCATTATCTTCATTTAGCTTGCCTGGCTTGGAATTCATGAAATCACATAGATAACTTAGTGATGATAAAGTGGATCTAATATTTGGATCACTATAATAAAAAATTAGTTCACTATTAGGTTGACCTTCACATTCCTAAATCCCATGTTGTTTGCTCTTTAACAATCCTCTAGAGATCTTAACGAGTTCAGAAGTTGAATACATTGTAGCAATTTTAGTGTTTTGGGCCATTGAGGCTGTGTATCAAGAAAGCTTTGCTTATTGCCTCGAAGACGGTAACAAGATTCCACAAGAACTTCAAGAGACATGTGAACGGTAGGATAATGAAGGTTTTGGTTCGTATTGCAAAATGTTGTGCGATATTGTTGATCGTTGCTTGCGGAAAGCGTCACCAGATGCGATCTTAAAAGCAGAGGTGTTTTTTCTTAGTGTTCGATAGTCGTCTTTAGCAACTTTTAAAATTTCAATGCAAGTTCTACACAGTTGTTCCTGATGCAACAGATAGGACTTTGTCAAGTTCATTACTATTCATTTGTGGTTCAATATATCATTTTCATTATTAAAACAGTTGGTAATATAAATTCCTAAGGCATTACTCCTAAGGCGTTGACATCTTCATTTCAATTTGTGTGAGAACAATATGAATTTTAAGTTTACCCCAATAAACAAAGCTGGCTACGTAATCTGTCAAATGAATATATTTATTAAGTGAGTATTTCGTATATTTTCTTCTCTACTTATATACGTTTGTGATGATTTGTGATGACAAAACATGCCACAAAGCGCAGGTTTCCAAAAACTTGTGACAAATAACTAATCATTTTAGACACTTTTGTCATATTAATTGTTAAATAGTTGTAGAAGTGAGAATATGACTGTGTTGGGTAACGGCTCAAAATAGGTTGTTTATGTTGTTATTATATAAACAATCAGTATGACATGATTAAACTTTTGTAATAATATAATATTTGTATAAAAAGTCTTTGTTTTGTGCCTCAAATTAATTTTGGATGCGTCATATGTCATGTTACAGAAGTGTAACATTGGAAGAGCTACCAATGATTGCTCATATTACAGAAAGGGTTTTTATAATCTCATTAATGAAATAATCTCGACGGTAGTTCTAAAATTATACACATGTACTCTTCGTAAAGATCGATAAGCTTGCCAACTAACGGTCCATCAAAGACAACAACCTGTCAAAGTAGAAAATAAAAGACAAGTCAAATGGTCAGGCACTGACATAAAAGGCCATTAAGCTGCAGTGGGTCACGCAAACTAGAACAAGAGTTTGATGAGGCAACACAATAGAAGCTAGCCAAGAAAAATTCTTGTAGTAATTTGACACCAAATGGGTCACATTTATAAGTATGTTTCTTGTATAAAATCGAGCCATACATGCCATAAAAGGGAAAATTTCACAACAGGGAACACATGAAGGTGCAATCTTGGACCAAAGCATATAAAAAAAGCAACCCCTCAACAACCAGGGCTAAACAAACACGAAGGGTGTGTTTGTTTGCGTTTGTTTCTTGAAAAAAAGTCTAACCAAGCTCTGAAATCTTACCAGTAAGAGGCGGTCAGACTTAAAGGTTGTTTGTTTTATCAGTTAGATTCAGACTTGGTCAGCAGATCTGACCACCTCTTAACCTTTCAAAAGTTTCACCTCATAAATAAATGCATCAAATATAGTTTGAATGAAAATGAAAGTTGATGTTTCTAAAACTTTTATTTTAGAAAATAAATGCAGAATTTGTGGAAGAAGATGATGAGATGTAATTGGAAGAGAGAGAGAACAACTATATATTAAAATTAAATGGTACAAGTCTTCTAAGAGTGTCGAAAGCAGTGATGCCGTTGGCAAAAATTGTCAAAAAGTGATGTCACGTCAGCAAAAACCCAATGGCACCAGAAACCCAACGGCATCACATTTTGACAGGTAATCGTTGGCACAATTTTTTTTCATTTACATAAAAATAAAAATACACAATATAACTAAAATTAAATTCATTAATAAGAACACATTACATAAAAATAAAACATTACATAAAAAAAATAGTACGTAAACAAGAAGTAAAAATTACAAACTAGTGATTATTCCATAAATGCTCCACAAGGTCCTGTCGAAGATCGATGTGCATTTTTCTATCTCGAAGTTCTTTTGTTTTCCTAACATGTAAATCGCATCTTTCGACTCAGGTTCATTGAATGTTCGACTCTAAACTAACGAACAAATCTCTCATGTTCACTTCAAATCCTTCGTCGTCCAATATCATGTTATGCAATATTATACAACAATACATGATTCTTTTCACCGCGTTGATTTGGTAAGCACGAGCGGGTTGTCATATAATTCCCCAACAACCTTGTAGGACCCCGAAAGCTCGTTCAATATCTTTCCTTACACTTTCTTGAACTCTTTTAAACTTCAAGGTTTTTCATCCCTTGCAACAGAAAATGTTATGACAAACGTAGACCATGCTGGATAAATACCGTCGGCTAAATAGTAACCTTTTCTATATGCATGTTCGTTTACTACAAATGGACATTCCAGAGCTGTATCGGCAAGTCCATCATCAAATAATGGGGAACCATATAACACATTAAAATCATTATTTGCCTCCGGAACCCCAAAATATGCATGCCAAATCCACAATTTTTGATCCGCGACAGCTTCTAACATAAGAGTTGGGTATTTATAATCCCTTCTTTTGAATTGCCTATGTAAGGCCTTTGGGCAGTTTCTCCACTCCCAATGCATACAATCAATACTCATGGGCATTCCCGGGAGTCCATGTTTTTTTTCGTACATTTGATATGTTTTTTGAATATCCGCTGCAGTGGGTTTCTTTAAAAACTTTTCAACGTATAAAACATGTATGCATTTAGTAAAGTTCTCTAAACATTCTCGTGAAGTACGTTTATCAATTTGAAAGTACTCATCAAATGCATCAGGTGCAATGTCGTACGCCAGTTGGCGTATGTCGGATGTGCACTTCAAAATAGGACCAATACTTAAACGACCGGTATAATCGTGACGTTGTCTAAAATAATTAAAGTACTCGGGAAGAGGCTCAACATCATAACTTAAGATATTGTTGATTATTTTATTAAAAAGTGTTGAGCTCATACGTTACCTTCGCCTAAAATTCCGGATATTTAGGAAGAAACTCATCGTCGCCAAAATAGTCGTCGATTAGCCGTTGTTTCGCATCTTCTCGTTCACGAGGTATGTATGTCCTCCTCCTCTTTGGACCCGATCTCGAACCCCCGGCTTCTTGCTCACACAAAGCTACAAAATGTTCATACGCCTCATAATCCCACATATATCGATCCCGGTCAACTTGAAAATAAACTTCATAATGATTGTATGTGTTGGTGGTGTCGGGATTGTTTGGATCGTAGGTGTTGAATGTGTTGAAAGTGTTGGGATTATTTGAATCCGTAGTTGAAAGAAAATTGATTATTATTGAAGTAGAAAATATATTGGAAGTGTGTGTGAAGTATGACATAATAAGGAGGTATTTATAGTATTTTTAAGGGGTAAAAATGGGATTTTTTGGGGTATTTTTTCAAAAATCCGCTCCTCCAAACGGCTAGTTCTTTAAAAAAAAAGTTGCCAACAGCGTGGTTGGTTGCAACAGCGCGAGCCCAAACGACGCAAGCATCAGAACGGTGCGCCGTTAGGTTTTCTCGCACCGTTGAACGGCGCCAGCAACAGCACGGTCGCTCCTCCCACTTTAAAGTCTCGTGAGGAAAAATATATTCAGAAAATCATGAAACCTTTCTTTAACTAATCATTTTGTCAAAAAGAAATAAAAAGGAAATCTAGTTCTAGTTTCTTTCATTTACGAAAAAAAACCCGAATAAATTATGTAAAAATTTAGATCTATGTAGGTAAAAAAACCCCGTAAATATAAAATAAAGTAAATTATATATTATAAATGCATCAATATAAATTAGATGTATTTGAATACATCAATATAAAAGTGTTTTGTTTATGTTTACATAAGCTACTTACTTATCATATTGTTATGGTTTAATGTACATACTTTAAAATATACTACAACATTATTTTATTTAGATTCAGACTTTATAGTCACATCTTACCAATAAGATGTGGTAGTAAAATGCAGACCCAACACATCTTAATGAAACAAACACACCCGAAACAAAACATTACAAGAAAAGCAAAAGGACACTTATGAATCTAGCACAAAAGGGACTATTGCAGACATTGCAGTACCAAGATAACTACAACACCAAACAACCCTGAACATCGCATATCTTATGAGACCTTAGAGAATATCAAAAACCTCTAGCAATAAACTTTTCATTCATTCACGACAAAATTAGAACCAACTACAGTAAGTAGACGAGAATATTGTATTAACAATAACTAACCAAAATTTGCACTTGTTCATACTTCTCTACCAAAAATAAATTCTTCCAAGAAACAATTTTAAATCCACAATCAAGCCACAAGAACTAAACAAAATCAATAGTCTCAAAAGTTACAAAGGATGGTATGACCATTATTATTCTAACGAATCCATCAGTGACAAATTTCATAGTTGCTAGAGCATCAATGGTCCGTCTTCGATTTCTTACTTTGACGAGCTTTTGTACTCTTTCCCTGTCCTCTATAATAAAATGACAAATATCACATTGAATAAATGTTGCAAATTTCTTATCAAAACAGGAAAAAGGTGAAGAGCTAACATTTTACTAGTTGAAGCTTGATATTGATCCGAATATTGAGATACGGGATTCTTGCATCTCTTTTCAAGATGTCTCAATTTACCACATCGCGAACATTTGTGCCTTTTTTTCCTTCTCATCATGTGGGTTAATTCTATGCTTCCTTGGTCGTCCAGTTGGGCATTTCATAATAGGCGGGTATATTTTCTCCCGCGTTTCTATGTGCACACGTTCGTTCATAGCTAACATCATGAAGATTCTTACCCAAACTTGTTAAAAATGTTGCAGACTATTTGTTTTACCGGCAAATTACGAGTATTATGTTTGTAATGTCACCATGAGTAACAACATCATGCTTTCGAATCCATATGCTCACGAGATTACTACACAAATTAAGCAATATATCCCGCTTCTATTATGATGCAAGGTACCTTTTTTATTTAGAGCCATAATGTCCCGTGTATTTCCCATTTAAATCAATGCAACATTGAGCAGATACCTTAGTTACCAACATCTGAAGCGAACATACTTCTAGTAGCCACATAAGTTTTTACCTATTAACATTTCTTATCTACAATCTTGACTATGATACTACTTATCATAATTTTTGCCAAACAAATAGATAGCAATGTAAAATTACTCAAAGGAATAAACAGTTCAACAACCATTCAAATACGCATACAAATCTATATCAAAAGTCCAATATAATTAAACCCATAGTTTCTGACATCCCAACTACTTTCTAGGATGAAAGGACAAAGACTTGTACTCGAGTATCGGTGATTGAACCATGTTTTGCCATCTTGTACTTGAGGAGTCTTGAAGATTTATATCTACAGAATCTTCCATCTCCTAATATGTTATGTTGAGTTTGATTCTACATATGGCCTATAAGAAAGCACCGATTAACTTGTACTACCTCCGTCCTAAAATTACTGTCCACTATTCTATTTTAGCTTGTCATAAATTTATTGTTCACTTTCAAAAATAGACAGAGAATTTAGTTCGATTTTAACATATTATCCCATTTTGAGGTTATTATTACAAACATTAAAATTTTTTTGGATTAATTACTTAAGGGTAAAACTGTCATTCTGCAAAAAGTAAAAAAAGAGATGTAATGATGATGTTTTTCTTAAATCGTGTGTTTTTTGTTTGTGGACAATAATTTTGGAACAGAGGAAGTAGATAGTTAAAAATGAAAATTGGATTAACTCACATGCTAATCAACCCAAATATAAATGGTACATTCAGCGTACTGTACAGTTAATCTGCATGGGTAGAAAAATTAAATATTTTTTTCTTTAACCTAAATATAATATTTAGGATGATTAACAAATATTCATAATATAATAATGTTGAAGAAAAAACTTACTTTTTACCACACGAAGCAATTCATAATGGCATAAGATTCATAGTAACATATGTATCAACTGATGCATAAGGGTTTCTATGATAAAAAATGGCGCAAATATGATCTCTCATGTGAGTTTTGACGCTAAAAATAAGTAAGTGTTATATGTAGAAATTAGAGATGCACGTGCAATGCATGTGCCAGTTCAAACTCACAACCTCCTCCAACCGTTTTCTCTCCTTTTTACTTTGAACATTTCGTCTATAAATAGTCAAGTACTTCTCATTTGTCATTTTAGCTTTGATTTGTAATCTCTCTTTTCCTCTGTAATCGTCTAACTAATTCATAATACAATCATAAATTCATTTAACCAATTTTACTTCGAATTTATCTAATCTTGTGAATTATAATTAATTGTGTAGACTACTCTTGATTATTTTTATAATATGAGTTTAGTGTGTTCCAATTGGTATCAGAGCAACATCTTGCGACTTAAGACCGCCATTGTTGTTTGTTTCATGCTCTGTTTTGATCGTCGGAAAAAGTTGTTACGATTCCAAGGAAAGTTGTTATAATTTAGTTAGATTTCAATTAGGAAGAGGTTACATTTTGTTACGAATCACTTACGTATGTTACACATCTTCTTCTTGATCATCGATTAACCACCACACAAACATTAATTTTGATCATTCTAAATCATTTACCCAATCTCAAATACTTATTTTTCTTAATTCGTTCATTTCCCAATCTAAAATACATTAGTTAGGTAGTGTGTGGTGGCCATTACTCTATTGTGGTGTAATAATTGGATTCGTTAACAATCTTTGCTATTCACCATGGTAAAAACAAGGAATAATGCAATAGAACCATATATTGATGAAACAGTTAGGAATTGGGTCACAAATCAAGTGAACAATTATGTTACAAGTTTGACTCATAATATTGATAGTTTGACCAATGTGATTAATGAAATGGCGGGTACTCAGCAGTTTTTGGTCAATGATGTTAATCGTTTAAAAAGTGTTCTAGTCAATTCAGTAGGATGAGTAAGCTGGAATTTCCAAAGTTCTATGGTAAAGATGTTAAAGGATGGATGTATAGAGTTAAATAGTTTTTCAGTGTCGATTGAGTTAGGGAAGAAGACAAGGTCAAAATTGTTTCTATCCATATATATGACAGAGCCTTAGCATGGCAATTGAAGTTTGTTAGGGCTCAAGGTGAAAATGTGACATGGCCAAGGTATGAAGATGCCATTCTCAAAAGGTTTGGAGAGGTCAATTAGGATCCAATGGCAATATTAAAGAATTTGAGGTATGGTATAGTATTTATAATACACGCGTATAATATAATATAATAGTGATGAAATTCCCAAACTACCTTTGAGGACAAAGGTAGTTAGAAAAATCACACGTATACATATATATATACTATCTATATATAATATAATTTATATACTATTCTATATATATCAAATATTTTTATACTATATAGATATATCTCTTAGAGTATATTTAACGGTCACGTGATTCCTCGGGTCGGATTCTCGCAAGATTTATAAATGAGATAACCCTTTGTTGTTTGGGGGGGACAATGATTTGAATTGTGGAAGAAGGATTTCTTATCGAAAATATAAAAGTGTGCAATTAAGGCAATATAACGTACTTTTATACGGGAAATTAAACTTTTAACTAAAAAGCCAAAACGTTGAACCCTAATGGTGATAAAAATCCTACAAACATTCCAAATTCAAACCTAAACTGATTTATCTTTTTAATAGATTCTCTAATTGATAAAAGTAAGGTTAAAGAAAACTAGAACAAAACGGAGTTGATTGAGCTTAAAAAACACCGAAAAACGTGTGAAAGGAAACGAATCCCGTTCTTTAAAAATTAAATTTTTGCAATTTTACCTTGGAGGCCAAAACTAATTTTCTAGAAACTGTAATGATAAAAGAAATTTCCTAGAAAAAGAATTATATTTTATTAATTTATTTTTCTATTTTTTCTGAATTTTTAAAGTTTTTAATAAAAATTAATGTGTTCAATAAGACTAACTAATTATAAAAATTCTGAAAAAATTATAGAAAGTAGCTTGAACTAAGAGGAATCTAAGAAAAATAAGTTGGGAATCACAGCTTATCGGATAAGCTGTGCAATAAGCTAAAACAACTTATTAACCAAAAAGGACTAAAACGTGTATAAAAGATAAATGATGTAAAGAACTAACGGATGAGCTAATGTAGCGTGATGGTTGTGTGTGTGGGTGTTAAAACACTTGGTGAAAGTGGTAGAGGTCCCGGGTTCGAGCTTTGCTCACCCGGGGCTTCCCACTTTCCTAATTGTTTTGATTTTTTCCATTTTTTTTAACTTTTTAAAACTCTTAAAAATAAGCAACTTTTGTAAAACAACTAGTTTTATAAACTACAAATAAGCTCAGAAATAAGCTAAATAAGACAGAAAAGCTTAAACTCTACTAAACTACTAAAAAAACTCATTGTTAGCATTTTTAAGGAGAATAAGCAAACCAAATAGAGAAATAAGCTAAACTAGATAATAAGCTATTCTAAATAGGCAACAAAGAACAAAAATAAGCAACCTAATAAGCCTAAAATGAGCTTAAGAACTCAGCAGTACTAACTTAGAAGTTAGTACTGCCATTTAAGCACTTAAGTCTGCTTAGCTAATAAAAAGCAAATAAGCTCAAATAAGCTAATGATAAAACTAAATAAGCTAACATTGACTTCTACTACCCTAAAAAGCTAAACTAATCTTAAATAAGCCATAACAATAAGCAGATAAGCTAAAATAAAGGAATAATCACTTATGGTGTAAACTGTTAACCAAACAGCCCCTTAAGGTACCTTTGAGCTTATTTTTCAATAAGCTAAAGAATCCTTATGGACTTTTGGCTTATTACCTTAAGAAGTACACCTAAAAGACTACTTAAAACAACTTTTTAAAACCATTTGGAAATTCAAGAGCTTAATGAAAAGTCTTGTTGAAAATAGCTTATACTTAGAATGCACTAGGTATGACTTTGGCTTTTGAAAATGAAAATGTAGGTTTCTAAAGCTAAAAACAGATACTTAAATAAGCTTAACTTCAAAAAGCAAATTGAAACCCATTACCTATTACCCTAGATCTAATTGTGTGTTGAATATCTAAATCTAAGAACAACTTTTACTTATTGAAAATTAATGATGAAAAAAAACCTTTTTCTGTTTTTCTTACTGGTGCAGTTTGCACAATTGTGACTCAAATTAAACTTAGACAAAATGCAGACCAAAGGAACAAAATCTGATACTTATAAATCATCAAACTAAGAACAACTAAGGTCATTTCAATGACTAGAAGTGATTCAAGCTTAAAATCCAAAATAGACCTTAACAGTTGTGGACTTATATTAACCTAATTTATTAAAAACTAATTATCCCTATCCTAGCTTATGAATCTAGCTAAATTAGACTTAGTTTAAAGATTAAAATCAAAAACTTAAGACCAAATTGTCTCAAGCAGTACTAACTTATGGTTAGTACTGCTGAGCCAAACACCCCTTTAAAATCAACCATTTTCATTTTAAGCTTTTGATAATGAGATTTAGAGCATAAAAATAAAATACCAGATGTTAAATATCTTTTAACAAACCATATGAACTTATAACACTAATCAAATAAGCCAGAATCAATAAGCTAATAGTTATGCTACTATTTTTGGTTTTTTAATGATTTAAGAGACAAAATTATAAAAACTATGATCTAGACTATAAAACTTGAAAACAGATAAGCAAACATACTTATTAAGCACAATAACACAAGATTAAACACAATTAAGCAAGAAATAAGCTGAAAATAAGCAAATGCAATTATTAAGCTAAGAGACTTGAAATTTAAAGAAGACTTACAAAAGCCTTAGCTAAACAAAGGCTTTAAAAGCTCAAGGAACTTCTTCAAGCTCTAGCTTATCACTAGGATAAGCTAGTTAAGTCCTATGAGCTCATCCATTGCTAGCTTATCATCCAAGGCTCAAAATCCATATAGCAAAGGTATTAAGCTGATTATTAAGGTTTGAGTAGATTAGATGACTAATTTGAGCTCAATCTAAGCTTATAGACTCAGAGAGCTTATGATGAGCTTGTGAGAAGCTTATGAAACAGTAACATGATCATTTGAATTTGTAAAAGCTTAATAGTAAAAACAGTTTATGTAAAAGCAAAGATGATTTTATTAACTGAAAATTGATTACAAGATACTGAAGATGAGATTACAATAAGCTGAATAAGTAAATTACATAAGCTAAAGTTTAAAAAAAACTAAGATTAAAAGTGTCTCCTGTGTGTGAGTGTGAGGGGCTATTTATAGCCTGAGAATGAAGCTTCTAGGATTTGAGTCTGTAACACACTCCTTGTAAACTCGTCCCTTGATTCTTTGCCCATCATTAGATCCATCCTTATGACCGTTGGATTGATTGAGTGAGCACACGGATTGCCAACATGGCATTCCGTGTGTCAGTCCATCTGTGCTTCTTTTGCACTTGTTTTAGTGTAAATTTCATTGATTGGTGTGCTTTCTTTCATATCCGCGTATCCCTTCTTGAGGTGTCCTAGCCAATGAGAAGCTTTTGTGACATTTAACTCTGCCACATCGTACCTTGGTACTCGAATTACTTAGCCACACTGCCAATTGCTATTTACCCTTTGATTTAAGTAGGGTTAAACGCGGAGACGATGATGAACAGTTAAAACATCTTCTCGCGCTTTTTTTTTTATCTTTTTATACCTTTGTTTGACCCTCGGGTTTGGGTCGTTGACCTGGGTTGGGTTTTTTATAAAAAGATTGGGTCGTGTTAATGTTTATGGGTTAATATAAGATAACGAGCGTTATCTCTTGTAGTATAAAGAGATAACGACCGTTAGGGTTTAGGGGCCTTTTGTGCAATTTATTTAATTTGAGGGACTGTTTTGGGAATTTTTGGGTTTTGTCATTTAGTGAGTTGACTTTGGTTGACAAAGGGTTGACTGGAGTTGACTTTTGACCTTTCTTGCTATCAAATCCTCGGCTCTTGTGCACTCTATCCGTTCTCGTGTTCGTGTTTGTCCGGTTTTGGCCGTTTTCTTGCCATTTTTGTTATATCCATACCTACACAATCACAAAGACAAAACAAGCAATATATAAGCATTTTAAGCATAATTTTGTCTTTTATGGGTCATTTTTGATATAAAACGGATATGTGTTTTCACACATATCAAGGTGGAAAACCACCATGCAGCAATATCAAAGTGATTTTGAGTCTCTATTGACTCAGGTGGTAGTAATTAATAGGGCATAGTCAATTAGCATGTACATAGCAGGTTTACCTCCTACTATTGAAATGAATGTGAGGATGTTCACGCCCAGAACACTTGCAGATGCATTTAGTCTTTCTAATTTCTAAGAAACTACTTTGGCTTTGACCAAACAAAGGTGCAGTCCTTTACTACATAGTCCTAGAGACACTTATAAGAATAGGAATGCCACTTATCCTGCTAACCATACCACCACTACTTTGTCTTTGCCAAACACTCAGACTGTGACCAAATACCCTGCTACTTCTACTATTTCATCTAAGAAGTGGTTGACTCAGAAGGAAAGTGCTGAGAAATGCCAAGGGGTTATGTTTTTACTATGACCAAAAGTACATGTCTGGCCACAAGTGTAGTGGACAAATGTTTATGTTGGAAGTTAGCCCTGATGAGGGAGAACATATGTGTTAGCCTTAATTAAATTAAGTCAAATAAGAATGTTATCGGTCTTAGAAAGTCAAACTAGGTCTTGTATTGTAATAGGCTAGTCGGGTTCAACGGGCTTGGATTATAATCTAATATTGTCCGTGTTTTGGGCTTAAAGCCCAAGTTAAACCAAGCCTGACCCGTTTAGAAAGCCCAAGTGCCAAGATAGCAAGGCATGGGTATAAATATCCCTTCACCACACTTGGTGAAGGGTGTTGGTTACATTTTCATTCACTTGTAATCCACAAATTCTCTAATCTAATCTTCCTTTCTTGTTTTCTCTCTCTACTTTCTCTCTCTAAGTTTTCTTCTTATTTTCTAGCATATTGGTAAAGATTATTGTTGTGTAATGGATTAAATTAGTAGGATAACATATGGTATCACTCGCCAAGGGGTGTTTAGTGTTTGCTTGTATTGAATTCATGGTTATTTATTTCTTTTCTTTTTGGTTCGACTAGAAAAGCAAGAAAAAACCATGGTTTGATTTTATTTCGTGACTTATGGTGTTAAAGTGTGGTACTTTCATGCTTAAAACAAACCCTTGTATCACTTATTAAGGTTCTACACTTTATTTCGTGGCTTAGTTGAAAGTTAGAAGATTTTTTCGTGGTTGCGGTTTGTCTAAAAACGAAAAACTCTTCGTTGCGTTTTGGTTAACTAGATTGCGTTTTGTGTATAAAGACAAAAAGTACGGTCTTGTGGTCCAAAATAGTACAATTGCGTTTTGTCTCAGGTTGCGTTTTGCCTAAGATTGCGTTTTGCCTAATATTGCGTTTTGCCTAAGATTGCGGTTTGCTACAGGTTGAGATTTGCTCATTGCGTTTTGCTCATTGAAGACCATTTTTATAACAAATCTCAACGTTATGCTGCCAAAATTTCAAAAAATGTTGCGTTTTGCCTAAAGCACTGCGTTTTGTCTAGTTGCGTTTTGCCTAAAGCACTGCGTTTTGACTCGTTGCGTTTTGTTTAAAAGAAGTCACTGCGATTTGACATTGCGTTTTGTCTCGAGAAACTTGTTGCGTTTCGTGAAAAAGAAGGTTGCGGTTTGTCAAAGTGTATTGCGTTTTGTCTAAACGTTGCGACTTGCTTCAAGTTGCGTTTTGTGTAAGAAGTCTCTGCGTTTTGTCTATTGAGATTTGTCAAACATTCTTGGTTGAGATTTGACAATCGTTCTTCGTTGAGACTTGCTATACATTGACCTTCGTTAGTCAACGAACCTCAAGGACTTAGAACTTCATTTTGGACTTAACATACAATCAATTAACATCAACAAACTTAATTAATTCATCAACCTGAACTTCAATTTAATTCTACTTTCACGGTTTGTCTATTGATTTTGTAAAATCCCGACAAGTAATTCACTTTCTTCTCGGTTTTAATCATAGAGTTGTAAAATCCCGTGGAGGTAAATTTCATTCAATCAAAACCACAATTCAATCAACACTTCATAACACTTAAGATCCGATATCCATTCACTTCATCAAAATGTCAAATTCAAATACCAATTTGCAAACTCAATCATCAAATGCTCTTCATAATGCTATCATGGAAGCGGGTAGCAAAGATCGTCCACTAATGTTAGCACCGGGTAATTATGTTCAGTGGAAATCCAGAATTAAGAGATACTGTGACAACTCGAGCATTTCCGTTCAATAAGTTAGCCGTTTCCGTGTAGTAATTTGAATTTTTAAATGTTTCGTTTAGCTTTACCGTTTAACCGGGAAATTGTTTTGTTATTATCTGAGAACCGTCTTCGGGAGCGAACCGGGACACCAAACGTTCTAGTATTTTGGCAATAGCCACGTTTTTATGTTTTAAGGCAATGTTTAAAATTTCATAATTTTCCGTGTTACCGTTACCCGATTCGTTGTTTACGTGATACGCGTTATTAATCTATACATATGCATGTGCATGCTATACCTTGGAAATTAATTCACAAAAGAGCACTAGTGATCCTAGAAAGTGGGAAAAATATTTTTGGTCCCCCTTTTTGCCTTATACCAACCGGACACACACACACTCTTGACTTAGGATCCTTTTTTTCAAATTGATACAAGTTAAACTAACTTCCTACATAATGGCTTGCACCATGTCCTTGCTAAACTCCCATTTGAGGATCAAAATGGTCCCCTTGTGCCTTTTCCCCTCCTAACCCACGACACACACTAGGTGTGTGTATGTGTGTGTGTGACTTTTGTTGTATATACATAAACCCTTTACCTCATTTCTCATTTCATTCACCCATACACTTTGCATTTACTCTTTCTTTCTCTCTTGCTCATCTCTTTGCCAAAACACCAAGCACACACAAACCCACTTGTTTTTAATTTTTGATCATCCACTTGAAGATATATTGTTCGTGTTGATTGTCAGTTCATCCGGGTAATTTGTAAAACAACGTTTGGGTTGTTTTTGATTTCTAATCCACCTTTCGTCGTGCTTCTTTATAAGTCATCTTTACTTTTCATAAATAAGTTGTACTTTTGCATTCGTATGATCATCCCGAACAAGGTGTACAAAGTGGATCGTTGTGAAAACCATTATCTAGTTTTCTATAAAAACTCCAAGTCTCAAAGTTTAATATATTTCTTTATAAATGGAAGAAAATAAAAAGTAGTTGTACTTTTGCATTTAAAAGTTCATTGTGATTATGTTGATATATATTGCTATTATTACGGCTATATCGTTTACTTAAAGATTTATCGTATGTTGTGTTAAATATCTTTGGCGAAAAGATTAAGTAGATGTTGGATTTGTTGTAAGCGTAAGTTGAATGTCGAAGAGGTTTAGGTTTAGAACGGATTTGTTGCGATATTTGAGGTGTTGTCGAAAATATATCGGATATACTTGCGAGTCAATAAAAGATGCACTTTGTAAAATAGATAGTTTCACGAGTCGAGCTTGATAAAAATGGAAAGTCTATAATTTTAGAAAGGTCATGCCGAAATTTCGTAAAATTTATAAAAGCGTCGAAAATATACTTTTAATATCAAACTTATGATAAAATGTAGAAAAACGTAAGTGTCGAGTTTAAGTCAACATTTTTAGTTATCGAGTCAACGTTAAAGTGTCGGGACACTAAAAGACGAAATACACTAAAAGACGAAATACACAAAGACGAAATACACTAAAGGACGAAATACACTAAAAGACGAAATACAGTAAAGGACGAAATGTACTAAAAAACAAAATACACTAAAAGACAAAATACACTAAAAGATGAAATTCACTAAAAGATGAAATACACTCAAAGACGAAATACACTAAAGGACGAAATGTACAAAAAACGAAATACACTAAAAGACGAAATATTTTCTAAGATGTTTTAAAGTGTCGAGACTTGTCAAAACTTATAATTTCCGAAAGTATGTTTTAAAAAGGGATACGTCGTGTCTACTCGTGCTCGGATGATCAGTTTTCGCGTTAAGCGTTATTCGTTGTGCATCATACTTAAACGACGACTATATGATAAGTTGTCGCTAGAACCGTGAGATTCACTTTCACTTGATTGATTCTTTTTGATCCACTACCCGTATAAGGTGAGTTCATAGCCCCACTTTTTTACTCGTTTTGAATAAATGTTTTATAACATGGGGTGAGAAACATTGCTTGTTTTTTTTTAAACTGGACACAAGTACTTTACGTGAGATTTTCCCTGTTTACGTGTTGCCTAAGTAGCTGTTAGACCACTACTGCCCGAACTATCATGAACTGTCAATCTCTTGACTGGAGGACCGGTCGAGGGAGCGCGAATGAATAAATAGATCTATTGGGACTAATTATCCCTATCCGGGTGAGTAGCGCTCACTACCCACGGGGCGCCCGATAAACGGATATATGTCATGTCGTACTGGTTAGGTTGTCTTTGGTCGGACACCTGGAAGGGCACACAAATACTTATAGCAATGTACATGCTAACATGCGTAATTAGCTTCAGTGTCATGAGCTTAGTGCAACGTAAATACTTTTTATGTGAAGTTGTATCTGTTATAACTGTCGCATACGTTTTGATATCTTGTGGTCCACTATAACAACGTTTGAACTAAACCTATGAATTCACTCAACTTTATGTTGACGTTTTAAGCATGTTTTTCTCAGGTGCTTAGCATGGATGCTGTTGATTGACTTATGTGAAGTCTATTTGCCTGTACCGGTTTACCAGAGATTTATCTATGTCTTTAAATACCGTTGTTGAACTTATTTAAGCTTCCGCATTTTAACTTTGAATCTTTTAAATTTAATCGATGTAAAACTTATTATTATTATTTTAAAACTTTGCAACGGTGTTTATTTTTCAAAACGTACCCTTAGAGGTCGTTCTTTATGCTTTATACTTGAGATGCTCAATTAAGTCACGCCTCCGGACACGTGTTCCGTCCAGGCCCCGTCTGGGGGTGTGACAATGTGATCTTCATAAAAAGGAAACGTATACACTAAATTAACAAGTTTAATTTTATTCCTTTTTTTAGCAATCAATATTATCAAGATCTAGATTTACAGATTTTATTTAATTATGGCAAGGATTTGCATAATCTTTGCCATATTTGTAAGAAAACATTAAATAAAATAATAAGCGCAGCAGATCAAGTATATGAATTAAATCTTGGCGTGTTCATGCAAGACATGATATAATTCAAAAGTGTAATCCTAATGCCAAAACGAGTTGACTCGTGATGCTACTGTTTGGGATTTAACATTCTAGATAACCAGTTTAGCTACGAGTACGCAGCGGATTAGATCTAGTTAAGGCACATAGATTAACACTTAATAAAGTAAATAATTATAACATGAAAAGTAAATAATTACTTACCTCTTGATCTTGATCTTGAAACGAGTTTAGCAGTTAAATTACTGCCTCTACGGTTGCTCACACAAACAC
The DNA here is from genome assembly GCA_026074375.1 of Tanacetum coccineum. Taxonomy (NCBI): domain Eukaryota; kingdom Viridiplantae; phylum Streptophyta; class Magnoliopsida; order Asterales; family Asteraceae; genus Tanacetum; species Tanacetum coccineum. The sequence goes on from BQNB010000199.1 coordinate 132,493, forward strand.
GTCAACGAGTATGAGTTGATTGCTAGTCACCTTCACGAATCCAAACACCACGTGTATACCAATTACCAAACGCACCTTGTGAGCTTCCTTGTAATCAAAAACCAAACGAAACCCTAATTCGGTTAGGGTTTAACCGAATAACCAAACACCCCTAATTCGGTTGCTTAAAACCGAAAACCAAATAAACCCTAAGTGGGTTTATGCTTTTGTCGAGCTAGGAGAACCACCAACGAACACTACGTAAGAATCTTGAATCAAACAAGAGAACCGAAAAACCCTTTTGGGGCTTTGTCGAATTCGGTGGAGGGGAGAACAAGAAAACCGAAAATCCCTTAAGGGTTTTCGGTTAGGGTTTTGAGGGAAGAGAGGATACCGAAACAATTTAGGGATTTAGGGATTTTTTCAATTGAATGAATGAAGAATGAGGTGAGGGGTTGTAGGACAAGGAAACCAAAGTTTCCTTCTCCCCCTTTCTCTTTACCCATAAACGAACCAAACACCCCTACTAGAACCCTCTTGGGGTTCGGCCAAACAATGGTACCCCACGGGTTTGGGTTTTGTTCGTTTAAGTCCATCGGTTTCGTATTTTAAATATTCGTTATACTTTATTAAACAATTAATGATAAATAACAATTATTCAAGTAAAACATACTCTATGTGTTTAACGCGTGTGCCCCCAATAGGCTCGCGTATTTCTAACGTATAATTTGCGGAACCGACTACCATTTTTCAACATCTCTTACGTGTGAGAAGCTCCTCAATTAAATAGTTGTGGGTTCAAGTCTTGCTTAAGACATGTAAGATTATTTTGTTGTGAGATAGATAGTTGTCATTCTTAAAAAAAAAGTAGTACTCATAAATGGCCTATTAAGCCTTGAAAAAAAGATGTCCCAAAAATTACATGGATGCACAAAATAGAACACAAAAGGAACTCGATCACCAACATATATATATAACACTCTACTTTGCTTATGTTTACTCCTTACGACAAAATACATTCCAGTCTTCTAAAGATTGAAAATTATGCATCAATTAGTACTTCTACAATTGGTCCTAACCTCGCCGCTTGATCCGGTCAATGGGTTAAGGTTACTCATCTTGAGCATTGCATTTGCAAAATCTGTTGAAAAGGTTGCCGAGTTTGAACTGTAGGTCCTCACCTGGGCATCAGTTGTACCGCCATTAAAGAGTTCTTGATCTGAATGCAATAGACCATTTTGGTTCAACAGATTGCTGAAATATGAATTGTCAAATGACGTAGGAGAAGTAACATCTAATGGTGATAAGTTATTATCGCCACCGCTGGATGGACAATTCGCTCTCACTGATGTAGCAAATGAGGAATTTATGTTGTTTTCGTTATAGAGCCGAGCTCTAAACACAGTACATCTTGCTTGCCCAATCGTATGAGATCCTGTGTTTGGAATAGTATGAAATTCACATTTGTAAGAAATGGTTAATAATAACTTTCTATATAAGAAAACGATCACAGACAATTATGATGATTGATGAGTACATATTATTTAATGATACTTTGTGCTGGATTGCTAATCATACTTTGTGCTGGATTTATAGGGAAAGAGATTACCTGATAAAGCTACCATTTCATTAGTAGTAAAACTTTGGTTTGAGAAGGAGGATATGAGACCGCTTAGGTTCAACGTGGGTGCGGGAATGTTGTTATTTGCAGCACTCAAACTAGCTGTGGTCGAGTCCCTCCTACCAAAAACCAAATTCCAACTAGGACCACCAAGCTGAAAATAGCACAAAATTATTCGTTAAAATCAATAACCATTTACATTATGCAGAAAAGTTAGTAAAACTGGTTTATGTTTCTCACAGCTACGACAGAATCACGAGCAGCGGTTGCTAATATATCTGCGCAAGAGACGACACCAGGGCAAGAACTCTCCAATTGACTTTTAATGGTGTCGATCACGTTGAATCCTCTCAATGAATTGTTATTAGGTGCCGCTGTTTTTTCTCCAGTAAAATTTGCAGTGTCATCAAGTAGCACTGATGCATCACATCCCTACATATGTTTGGAAAATAAAAACAAAATTAATAAAAGTATATTATCAATTCTCATTAACTTGACCGATATATAGCTAGATACAAGTGTTAGAAAAACATATGTAATACTTTAAATACTTAGTCCTATAATTTCTTTTTGAAAACAATTATTGCGTTATCGACAATGTCTATGTTGGTGTACAAATAACATAACTGACGATGAAAGATGTGATATATATAAAGCAATAACTATTATTGTATGATCTAAGTCATAATCAAACTTGGGGGGAAGCTAATGAGAGTAGCACTGTTCGAATATAAATAAAAATATATATAAATATGGAGGGGACAGGGCTGCTTGAGAGTAAGTTAGATCCACCGGCGTCGTGTATGTGTTCACTGGCAAAGTAGTTCACAACGCCAACATGAGTGTGGATGCAAGGGTCGTCCCTAAGATTTAGTAAGCATATAATATGCGTGATTAGGTTTATCTTAGTAAGCATTAAAAGTTAGCAATGTAAGATTCAAATTCAATCTAGGATCTAAACTAGGATTGTACTTTAATGCTATTTGCAAAAAATGATATGATAATTAACCTATACATTGACACAAACAAATCTTAGTCACTGATAATACTAGATAGGGTGATCGAAGACTTGCATTGACGAAGCAATCATGGAAGTGAAGACGAAGCAAAGAAGCACCCATTCGAGCTTCATTTGAAACAGCAGAGTTCACGGAAGTTGATATGGTTGTGCTGAAGTTAGGGCATGAGCTAGCATAAAAGTTGGCCGTAAGTTGACCCGAAGCCATCCTAGCCAAAACACACAAACACAATATGCATGTTGCTAGGCTAGACGTGTATGAAGAAGATGATGAAGTCATCAAATTAAGTATAACAAGAATGATAAATAAGAAGTTCAAGAGAAGGCAAATATGATTGCATGAGATAGTTGAATGTACATGTTTAGCCTATATATAACGGAAAAAGTTAAGCAAATTATTAGTACTAAGACTACAATAGATGTAGACATTATAACAAACCCTTTGTGACTTTGTCAAGAATATGGAAAGAGTTCGAATAAATTCTTTTTAAAGAAAAAAAAAGTTATACCAAACAAATCACCTCCGTTCTTTTAGACCATACTTTAACCTAAAAACTTTTTTCTAGACCGAGGCATCTCACGGTAACGATGTCCTTACAAATAAATTACTGTATATAAATAAAACTAGCTAAAAATATCAAAACCGATCTGGATAAGAATTTCATATACATGTGTCCAAACTTTCTATAAATAAAATGTATCGCAACACACAAGTATAAATCATATATCCTTGTTAATCATGTATTCTATATTTAAGAACCAATATGGTATGCCATTAAGAGAAGATAATTAAAACGACAAAAACATATTAACTCACCTTTATTTTTGTTTTTTAACTTTCTATTTCAATTTTAAGTAGCAATCGAGTTGTCATCTACATTTGATATTTCAATCTAAAATAACTGTACCTACTTACCTCTAGATATACTCATTGTTGGAATGACAATGAATCAAACACCCCCTTATAGATATACTCATTGTTGGAATGACAATGAATCACAATATTATAAACATGAATATATTTTTCACACGAGATATTAAACTTTTAGTAAATCACTAAAAATGTTCAAACTTTTTATGTCCAATAAGACCTATTAGTAGTTATAGCATAGGGTCACCGAACTTCACGAGAGGACACTACCAAATACATGTACGTGTAGCTAAATTTATTATATAAATTGCCTTTGGCTAAGCTGTATTTGAATGGACTATCAAAAAAAGGTTGTTAGTTTTCGTATCGTTGATATATATTTGAGATCATAGTACCTACATCCATGCACGTAAAATTAGTATTACCTTATAAAAAGAAATACTTATTTTAAATGGAAGGACTTGACTGCATGCTAACACAAAGTAAACCATGCAATTCTAAAAACATCAAGTAAGATCATAAGGATGATCGAATTGAATGAAGTATAGTAATAAGAAATAATAATACATGAAAAATGAAGATATGACGGCAACTAAATTTTGAATTGGGAGTTGATTGGCCACTTCATACTTAATCATATCATGATGATAACAAAGTCAAATTTCAAAAAAGTAGGACAAAGATTGATTACCATATTGTATTATTTTTTGCTTATGTTATATATACCCTCTAAAACACCGTTTGTACCCTTTTGTTTTTTTGACGTTTTTTATTTTTATAATTTTCTATATGTTATAAAACTGCGACACGGAAAATACGAAACGAAAAATATAAACTTTAACAGGTCAAAAGTATGAAATTGTCAAAAATTACGAAATAAAAACTAATAAAAACTGCGTTACACTGTAAAAAGAAGGTACAAAAAGAATCTTTGTATTTTTTTGTACTTTTTGGTTGGCAAAAAGATACTAATAGTAGCACCCATTATTTTTATGAGACACACATGCATTAAAGTCATGTCATTTCTGTTGACAATCACCTCCATTTAATTGTCTTCCACGAATCTATATTTCCCCCAAACAATCAAGACGAATTCTTCAACATTATAATGATTTACGTAGAATTTTCGTTCATATTCATCACTCTTGAGTTTTTAATTATTAAACTTTCTGTTTAGTACTGTGGAAACTTCCTAACCGTGTTTTGCAATTAGCTAGACAATCTGATTAAGGTGTCGTTTGGTTTGTAGAAAAGTTTAGAATCAGAATAAGATTCGAATTTAGTATGAAAGAAAATAATATAAAAATAAAAAACATACTTAATTATAAAAATTATTTTTATAGATTTATATATAATATATAGTGGGGCCATATAAATTTTTTTATTATAAGTTTTAAGATTGGATGTGAGTGATAAAAGTGAGATGGGGTCCATTTCCTATTGGTTATCAACAAAATCCACCAATCACATATTGATTCAACTTTCATTACTTGAGTCCACTTTTTAATCCAAAATAGCATACTAAACATTTGTTACAAGGAATAATATCATTCTTTTAATTCAATAGGCTCATACCAAACAGACCTTAATTTATTAAGTGTTCAATCAACTGTTTTCTTTAGTAACAGTTGCATCTACTAGAAAGATATTTAGTTTAAAAAGATAATTAAAAGGTTTAATTACGAAGTTTACATGAAAATAAAAATTACTATTGAAAAGTTTACATAAACAATTAGTTACTGCAATGTTTAAAGACTTTAGGCTCATGTTTCATAACTCGCCTTGGGGTGTGTTTGGCGAAAACAACACTAGCTATATTTCTGTAGCAGTAAGAAGTAGTAGTTCTTTAAAGAATGTTGACTAATGAAAATTGTTTATCAAGTAAACGTTCATCAAACAATACAAAATGACTGCTATGTTCATCATCTATGTTCTTTATCAGCCTATATTCATCAGGGTCGTCTTTAGGGGAGTGTAAGAGGTGTCATTGCACATGGCCATCGCTTAACGAGGGCCACAAAATTTCACGCACTTGTATTATATATATACACAATATGATGCTATAGTTAAATTAGTTCATGCACTACCGATACATATGTATTTTGTGTGTGTGTGTTCAAGGGCCTCTTTGTGATGATAGCACGAGGCCACCGAAATCCATAAGACAACCCTGATATTCATCAGTACAAAATATTCATTAGTACTTTGCCCATTAATTCATCAATACAAAATACCATCAGATGCTAAATGTTCATCAATCATGTTTTTGCTATGAATGTTCATCAATCATGGTTTCAATGTTCATCGGTAGTCGTTACAATGTTCATCAACGAGTAATCAGTTGTCGCACGTTGCGGCGGACCGTTTTGAAGTACATGTAGGGGCGGACCCAGGATTTTTAAGGGGTGTTGCACAAAGAAAATGTTGGACCAATTAAAGTTATACCGTAAAAAACTAAGGTAGCACAAAAAAATTTAGGGGTTGCACATATAAAAAAGGGCAATTTTGAAATTTTTGTGCAATGCGTCACCTAAAATCGGGTGTAGCCCGTACCACACCCGACGCCTATGTGGGTTCGTCCCTGCATGTATTTGTTATGAATACCGTATAATAATCTAGTCATGAACAACAAAGTATGAAACTGAACTTGTAGCAAATCGAGACCTGTTATCACATATGAGATTTCCCACAAAGGTTAAACAAATACAAACACATATCCACAAATCCATTAATAGCGTATAAAGTAAAAAAAATATCATGAACCCTCAACGTTTTAGGGAATTTTTAGATTCAGAGATATAAGGACTTTATATTTAGCTCATGTTTCAATACAAAAGACAATATCATAGAATACCATTTAGAGTTAAAACCAAGGTTGTCAAAATCGCGATCCTGATCGTAGGATCGTACGATCCTACGATCCCACACACAAAAAACGATCAGGATCGTAACAAGATCGCAATTCAAGTAGGATCGTAGATAGGATCGTAGGATCGGATCGGATCGCGTAGGATCGTATAATAGTCTTATTTTGGACTTTGGGTAAATTTAGGTTAAGGTTTATAAATTTTCATCAAGACGGTTTCATATTTTTTTCTATCCATAATCGTTTAATGATTGAAACATGAAGTAGGTGCACGTATGTAGTATTTTTTTAAATCCAAATCATTCATTTATCGCTTGAAACATGAATGAACTTTGTGCAAGTATGCATTATAATATATCTAATGTTCTATTACCATGGTACTTGAACATATAACTTTTTTTTCTTTTATCATCCATTTAGATTCGTTAATCATATAAGGGGGAATTTCATATATACCCAATAAAATTTGAAAAATTAAATATTTTTTCAAAACACAAGTTATCAATGCATGATGTAAAATGCTATTTAAGAATGTTTGGATAAAAAAAATATAAATATTGAAGTGTTTTTAGGATATATGTAAATGCTCATCATATAAAATATTATATAAAAACATATAGAAATATAAAAAAATAACCTTATACAAAAATATATATATTTTTCATAGGATCTTATAATCCCGATCCGATCCTACGATTACGATCTTGCAAAGCCGAAAACGATCATAAGTAAGATCCCGATCCTAACAACCTTGGTTAAAACAATGAATTCTCGTTAATTTGTTTGCTACGAAGTGCACCAACTGTAAATAAAGTGTTTGTGCCTTGATAGGGACTTGCATCAATAGGTTGTGTTAAAACAAATAATGTCTAAAAACCTTATTTATATTTTTCGACCTCTCAACGTTTTGATAATAACAAAATATAAAAACGTTTACAATAAAAATAAACGTTTACAAATTATTAAATGTAAAATTTCATTTCTAAGATTAGTGATCACTTAAGGTATGGACAAACAAATTAATTAAGCAAGATTAGTGATCAAGAAAATATTTTTCTCTTAATCCTCACTTTTAATTCTACAAAAGTATTAAAAAATACTTTTAGAAAATATTTTCTAATTAAAATAAAAAGTTTTATTAAAAACTTAAAATTTGAAATTCAAAATTTCCTCCCAAAACAGAAGCTTCTACACCAGATACAACCTTCTCCACAAAAAGACAAAAAAGATAGTGGAGTCTAAGCGGCAGCCCCCTTATATATAAGGGACCGCCGGGACCGCCCCCAGAGAGCCATTGAGATTCCCTGCCTATAAATACTGCTCCATTCCCAGCAGAAAATGATTCCTCTTTGCATGAAATTTTTCAGTCTTTTCTTTCTCTCTCTAAATCTTCTTTCTCAAATATCTTGATCACTAACATACTTAGATCTTGTTTCAAGTGATATAATCTCTTCTTCTCATCTCTTCCCTCTTATTCAAGTGCAAGAGAAGAACACTCATATTCGTCAAGAAACAAAGTGTTAATTAGTGATCTCTCATCTCTTCTTCTAAGTACCAAACCTCTATTGTATTTATCTTGTGTATTTGTGTGATTCGAATATTGTGTAGATCCGATAGTGTAGATCTTGTGAGTGTGTATATCTTGTGAAGTGGTAGATTGGTTCTAGCTAAGATTAGGACTCGACATTTAGCTTAGTGTCGGAAAATAACGTAAGCGACGTGTAAACGGTTTTTTCCGCCTAAATGGAGCTTGTTGACATAGTGAAATCTCGAGTAGGATACTCGGGGAGTGGAGTAGGGCGAAGAGGTGCTTCGTAGCCGAACCACTATAAAATCTCGGTGTCTTGGTTTGGTTGTTTCCTTCCTTATCTCTTTACATTATTATTGTTGTTATTTAGTTTTCGTTTAGATAGTTATTGTTTGTTCATATTGTGATTTGATAGAACATATAACTCGGATCTATACATTTTTGAAAGTAAACTTTTAAACCGTAAAACAAACGTGTAAACTATTCAACCCCCCTTCTAGTTTCCACAATTGGTATCAGTAGCAAGGTCACTCAAGATTTTTAAAATATATTGTATTTTAAAGCTTGGATCGATCTATAAATTCTGACAAATATCTAAAAGGGCAATCTATGCAAAGACCACCACTCTTTGAAAGCAATAGTTTTATTTATGGATAAATTAGATTTCGTGACATATGTTAAATAATAGATCTAGATCTTTGGCATGTAATTACCAATGGTATTTTCAACCTATTGTAAAATCAAAAACAAAATTAGGGATGAGTTTATCCCTTTTAAAAAACCAAAATTTCGATTATCTCAAAAAAGAGGACTTGGCAAAAAATTAATGAAGCAAAAAATGTGTTATTTCCAATGTTTGGTTATTTACATTTCTTTGCCAAGAAAAGAATATGAAAGAATTTTCATGTGTAACACCACAAAATAAATTTGGAAAACTTTGTTAATCACCCATCAAGGTAATAGCCAAGTCAAAGATAATAAGATCGACCTTTTGGTTCAACAATATGAACAATTCGTCATTTCTGAAGACGAATCTATAGATAGTGCTTTTGCTAGATTTAATACTATTATTACTAGTCTTAAAGCTCTTGATGAAGGTTATTCTAGTAAGAACTACGTAAGGAAGTTTCTTAAAGCTCTACATCCTAAATGGAGAGCAAAGGACACGGCGATTGAAGAGTCGAAAGATTTAACGTCACTATCTCTTTATGAACTAATCGGGAACTTGAAGGTTCACGAAATGATCATCAAGAAAGATTCCGAAATAGTCAAAGCAAAAGTTTAAAGAAAATCTATTGCTTTAAAGGCTAAGAAAGAATCTAGTGATGAAGAGTGTTCGACTTCCGGTAGTGAAGACGAAGAGTACGCCATGGCGGTAAGAGACTTCAAGAAGTTCTTGAAAAGAAGAGGTAGATTCGTGAGACAACCTCGGAACGACAAAAAGGCGTTCCAAAGAAGTCGTGATGACAAGAACGGTAATAGAACAAAGTGGAAAGCCAGAATCAAACATCGGCTCCCGATTATGAGATCAACATGAATAACGTAAAAGAAGTCTAAAGGACTAAAACATGTGTCCAAGATAGTATAGCACATCAAAGTGTCTGCGATAAAAGAGAAAGGAAGCTAAATGGTCACTTCCTAAGCACACACTCTCTCAAGCCCAATCTCCCTCTAGATACCTGCCGTATAAGAAAGAGAAAGAAATACGGCTGAGCATAACGCTCAGTGAACGGATATAATAAATAATGTTATAATAAGTATGAATCCTGGATAATAAATATAAAGCAGCGAAGATCATGAGGTCCATGAGGAAACCTGGAGAATGCGTCATGAAGAATAGGAAATAAACATGTAAAGCATGGTAATACGAAGTAAAGATGTCATAAGATATCATGGATAGTATAGACATAATAACAAGGAATGCCCACGAGCTCATATAATCATACATGTCATAATAATAATGTCGTGAATACATGCATATAATAGAGGGGCTGCCTCAACATGTAATAGAGGGGTGACCTCTTATAATAATATGGGTGAGCGGGATCAGCTCCAATGTGATGGGAAGATTAGAGCACACACCACCAATCACCATGAAAGGTAAACATGTAAACTTAAGGATCACCCATACGCCCTGAAATAATATGGCCAAACATGAAATATAATCTGGTAACATGAAAAAGGGACGCCGCGTGAAATCACTCTCAACGCGAAAGAGTCGTGACACAGGTGCCTCATGTGTCACGGTCATGGTACCTCCATGACTAGGTGGTAAGTCATGTAAATCATGGTCATGCGTATATATAGCTCGGGCAATAGAATAAGTCATGAAATCAAACATGTAAAGGATCATGGCAAAAGACATAAAAATGGGGAAGCATAGCAGTTCTGGGGATGAATCATGAAAAGAAAGAATGTCCTTACTGAAAGGACGGAATATCCGTACCTTATGTCCAGCAGTAACGGATAAGAAGATGGAAGCTACTCCTGCTTAATGCGATCTACATGTTAAAGGACATATATAAGTTACTTGTTCATGATTAAGGTTACTTTCCATTTTTAGTAACTTTCTATTTTTAGCATGATTCCTTGATTAGTACGTTCCATGATTAACATATTCCATGATTATTATGTTTCATGATTAGTATTCTTGTTATATTGGGTACTTTCCAAAAATAGCAGCTTCTAATTATAGTAAGTTTCCAAACATAGACTTTCCTTAATTAACTTTTCATAAATGATAACTTCCCTGATTTAATAAGTTCCCATAATTAAACTTCCCAACAATAGTCTTTCTAAAAATAGCAGGTTTCTATAAATAGCAGGTTTCTATAAATAGCATGTTTCTATAATTAGCAGGTTTCTATTTCTGTATTTACAATCCAAATCCTTGATCTTACATAATTTACGTAATTAGTCCTTTTAGTTATTAATTTAATTAAACATGAAATCTAATTAATCCATTTTTTGCAAAGACAATCCCTTATAATATCAAATATGGTATTTTTCATAATTAATACTTTAAATACTGATCATAACTTGTACTATTTCCATAATTTACACTTTTTAGTCCCTCAGTTTTAAATACAATTCGAATTATATATATATTATATATAATTAATCATGTTTAACCCATAACAATTATCAAATGACAATTTATACCCTTCTACTTATTTTTCACAGAATCTATACATTATATTAACATGCCATAATCAGCCCCAAAGTTTCAGAAATTACAAAACAAGTCCCTTTACTTTAATTATCTAATTCGGCATGCATTTAATCCACTAAAACCCTAAATTGATTTTTCCCCAATTATTAAGAAATCATTACACAATCATTGGCATTAATTAAGCATAAGAAAAATAACCAAACCCTAACCCTAAGTCGTTTTCTAATTTATTTCTTCATTTTCTTCATAATTCGAAATCGGCAAAGATGAAAATTCCACAATAATTATTTCGAGTTCCTCTAAAATTTATTTAGCATTTTATCTGACCTATACATGATATATACAAGCTGAGAAAAATATAAAATCATTGGTAATAGAGCCGAATACAATTCTTGCAATTATTTAGGGTTTAGATCATGTTTAAGCTTAATAAATCAAAATAACGTGCATGGTAATTTTTCTCATGAACATATCAGATGTATATAATGTAAAATGAGTTATAAAAATACCTTGAATAATTATGGATGATTTTATGAATTATTGAGTTCGGCTAGGTATTTCGAATTCAAAAGAACACCATAAATCGAATCAAGCTTCAAACCAATGAACCAATAATTTTCTTAGCTCCCTTGTACTCCCAAGAACCCTAGAAAATTCGTTTCTTGCCTTGAAAAAATAATGGTGCCGCCACTTTAATTGTTTAGGGTTTTTGGAAATGGTTTTTAAGATATTTACAAATGAAAATTGTATATAAAAAGATATACAAACTAAAATGCCGAGATTTTGGGTATTTTCAAAGTATAAAATCAGATTTTATTTTTGCCTAAAAATATTTCATAATTTCCCTATTATATTTTATATTTAATTGTATAATATAAGTAATTTACTTATAATTATTTCGGCAAAATACATATTTATAAGAAATAATTATTTTTCTTGCATAATATAAGATATTTTAATCTTATATAAATTTCATACTTGTCACATGATGTATTTTATAATTTATAACACTTGATTGAATTTTATTCATGCTTTTATTAAATTTTCTGACATTAGGGGCATTTTGGTAATTTTGCACTTGTTCTGATTTTAGGGTTTTACAATTTTTGTGATACTTTTCTTGGTTTATATATGATAAGTGAATAAATAGAAAAATACATTGCTATATATGCCATTAACCCCATATTTTTTGGCAGGGCACTAAAACATATTCGTCCAAACATTTTTCTAAAATTAAAGGGTTAAAGCTATTAAATACCAACGAACTTATCATTTTGTACCGAGTTAGGTATTAAACTTATTTATTACTATTTGAGTACATATTATATTGTATATTTTGTGTAGTCGGCTCATTGGCCCGAGCTCATAGTCTAGAAGGTTCCTTTTATCCTATATATAGGTTGCAAAAGAACCTTCTAGACTATGGGCTCGGGCCAATGGGCCGACTACACAAAATATACAATATAATATGTACTATAATAAAAAAAATGTTCATTGACGGGTACTGTTCATCGACGGGTACTGTTTATCGGCGGGTACTGTTCATCGACAGGTTCAGTTCATCGAAAAAAAAACGTCTTATGGCTTCTCATGATCATCAATGGTATATGGATACCGGAGCAACCTCTCACCTTTCATCTCACACCGGTAACCTTTAAACCTCTTCTCTTAATCATAATTTTCATTCAGTTATTGTCGGAAATGGATCATTTATACCTATCACCCACTCTGGACATCTACAAATCCCTAATCCATATCGTCCACTCCATATTAAAAATGTTCTTGTCACACCCAATATAATTAAAAACCTTGTTTTTGTACAGAAATTCATCACTGATAATAAATGCTCTATTAATTTTGATCCCTATGGTTTCACTGTACGAGATTATCATACCCGTCAAACTCTCCTTCGTTGTGACAGCACGGGTGATCTATACCCCCTACATGTTGCCGCCTCAGCCTTTGCCCTACTTACTAATAATCATTCCATTTTGGCATCAACGTCTTGGTCACCCCGGTGATAATGTAATTCAAACTCTGTCATCACGTGGCCTTGTGTCTTATAATAAACAAAACACTCAACACTTGTGTCGTGCCTGCAAGTTAGGGAAACAAACAAAACTTCCCTTTCAATGATCTACCTCTATTGTCACATCTCCCTTTGACATTATTCACTCAGACCTTTAGACATCTCTTGTCTCTAGCATGAGTGGATATAAATACTATGTCCTTTTCTTAGATCACTATTCACATTTTTTGTGGGTCTACCCACTTCATAGAAAATCTGATGCACAGTCAAAACTTCTACACTTTCGTGCATTTGTAAAAACCCAATTCAACCGTGAAATCAAAGCTTTTCAATGTGATCATGGTGGAGAATTTGACAACAACACTCTCCATGAATTATTTGCCACTAATGGAATTCAATTTCATTTATCATGCCCACGTACATCTCAACAAAATGGCAAATCTGAACGCATGATTCGTACTATCAATAACGTAGTACGTTCTCTCCTCTTTCAAGCCCGTCTTCCTCCCGAGTATTGGGTCGAAGCACTACTCACTGCCGCTTACTTACTTAATATCCTCCCCTCCACCTCTATCAACAATGACATCCCTTACACAAAATTATTTAACAAACCAACCTCTTACAATCACCTTCGCACGTTTGGATGCCTTTGTTATCCTTACACCTTTCCACCGCACAAACTTGCCTCTCGTACCACACCATCTATCTTTCTCGGATACCCTTATAATCATCGCGGATATCGGTGCCTTGACCGAAACACTAACAAAATCATCATTTCTCGTCATGTCACATCTGACGAAACTGTCTTTCCTTTTGGCTTCATGACTTCAACTAAACCCCCTCATACCAATTCCTAGATGATAATCTCGACACCTCCCCCATTGCACTTCGCATACTTACCACACTTACTTCTCCTTAACAAACACCACCACAAATAACCCCACAAACAAATCCACAAACAACTCCACAATCAACACTTCTAACTCCTCTATCAACACCATCACCACAAACAACACCGACACCACCAACCACCCCACCACCACCACCACCACCCACCTAGCAACACCCTATGGTCACACGCTTTAAAGTCAGAATTGTGAAAGCTAACCCTAAATACAACTTACATGTTACTACCTCCTCCCCTATCCTCAAGTCTTCTTTCCATGCCCTTTTAAGATCCTAACTGGAAACAAGCTATGTGTGACGAATATAAAGCCCTCATTGACAGTAACACATGGGTACTTGTTCCTCGCCTACTAAATGTCAACATTGTCCGCTCTATGTGGTTGTATAAACACAAATATAATACGGACGGGTCCTTGAATCGGTACAAAGCTCGACTAGTTGCAAATGGTCGTAGTCAACAACAAGGCATCGACTGCGATGAGACATTTAGCCCTGTTGTCAAACCTGCTACCATACGGATTGTTTTTAGCCTTGCAGTTTCTCGATAATGGCCTATTCATCAGTTAGACGTGAAGAATGCATTTCTTTACGGCTATCTTAAAGAGATAGTTTACATGCACCAGCCACTAGGATTTACTGATTCAGTTCATTCTGATTATATTTGCCTTCTGCAAAAGTCGCTTTATGGCCTTAAGCAGGCCCCCCGAGCTTGGTTTCAATGATTTCTAGCTATGTTATTCGAGCCGGTTTCTATCACAGCAAAACTGACTCATCTCTTTTCATCTTTCACAAGGGGCCAGACACAGCTTACTTACTACTATACGTGGATGATATCATTCTTACAGCTTCTTCTACTTTACTCCTGCAACGTATCATCTCTTTACTACATGCGGAGTTTGCTATGACAGACCTTGGCCCACTTAATTATTTTCTCGGTATATCTGCCACGCATACTACCTCTGGCATATTCTTGTCTCAGACAAAATATGCTATCGAGATTCTTGAGCAAGCACAGATTCTTAATTGTAATCCTTGCAGGACCCCAATTGACACCGAGAAGAAGCTTGGACCTGAAGGATCACCGATCACTGATCCTACTTTATATCGCAGTCTTGTCGGATTACTTCAGTACCTCACTTTTACCCGGCTTGATTTGTCATATGCAGTTCAACAGTTATGTCTTTACATGCATGATCCTCGAGAGCCACACCTTATTGCTATGAAACGTGTTCTTCGTTATCTTAGAGGAACCACTGAT
Source organism: Tanacetum coccineum (assembly GCA_026074375.1). NCBI lineage: Eukaryota > Viridiplantae > Streptophyta > Magnoliopsida > Asterales > Asteraceae > Tanacetum > Tanacetum coccineum. The sequence continues at coordinate 147,741 of BQNB010000199.1, forward strand.
CTTGGATTACAGCAATTTTGGTCTACTACATCACAGCTTATTGCATACTCTGATGCTGACTGGGCAGGTTGTCCGGCTACGCGCCGATCTACTTCTGGATACTGTGTTTTTCTTGGTGACAACCTCCTGACGTGGTCCTCCAAACGTCAGGACACGTTGTCTCGTTCTAGTACTGAGGTTGAATACCGCGGGGTTGCGAATGCTGTAGCTGAGACATCTTGGATTCGCAACCTCATTCGTGAGCTTCATACCCCACTTTTTACAGCGACCTTGGGCTACTATGATAATGTCAGTGTTGTATACATGTCTGCAAACCCTGTACAACATCAGCGCACCAAACATATAGAGATTGACATTCATTTTGTTCGTGATAAAGTAACAGCAGGTCATGTTCAAGTTCTTCATGTCCCTTCTCGATTTCAGTACGCAAATATCTTCACAAAAAGACTCCCATACCCGTTGTTTGCTGATTTTAGATCCAGTTTGAGCGTCCGCAAATCTCCCGCTCCAACTACGGGGGCGTATTAGAGTACATATTATATTGTATATTTTGTGTAGTCGGCCCATTGGCCCGAGCCCATAGTCTAGAAGGTTCCTTTGTATCCTATTTATAGGTTGGCTATTATCAATTATAATCAAGCAATCAATCAAAGCAAATCAATATCCTTTAATTACAACTTCTTAGTAACGAAACTTGTTTTTTTATGTTAAAATTAGTAAGATTACCGGTGAGCCCTCCACATCATATCCATGTCATTTTTACTTTTTTATTAAATATTTTTCTTTTACACCTAGACATAATTTTGTTTGCTTTCCAAATTCATTTAATAATATAAAATAAGTTTATTTTCTCTTTTTTTTTTGCATTTCATACACAAATTTATAACATATACTTTTTTGCTTTTTCTAAATCACTTATATATTTCTAGCCATAATCCATTAGACATTAGACAAATCTATTAGAGTACATATTATATTGTATATTTTGTGTAGTCGGCCCATTGGCCCGAGCCCATAGTCTAGAAGGTTCCTTTGTATCTTATACATAGGTTGGCTATTATCAATTGTAATTAAGCAATCAATCAAAGAAAATCAATATCCTTTATGGTAATCAGAGCCTAATATCAATCTTCCCGTAATCCTCTCCTTCTTTTTCTCTCATAACACGTTCCTCGCCTCTCCCTCCCATAAAAAAAATATAGTTCATCGACGGGTACTGTTCATCTGCGGGTATTGTTCATCGAAAAAAAAAACTTCTTAAGGCTTCTCATGATCAGCAATGGTATATGGATACCGGAGCAACCTCTCACCTTTCATCTCACACCGGTAACCTTCAAACATCTTCTCTTAATCGTAATTTTCATTCAGTTATTGTCGGAAATGGATCATTTATACCTGTCACCCACTCTGGACATCTACAAATCCCTAATCCATATCGTCTACTCCACCTTAAAAATGTTCTTGTCACACCCAATATAATTAAAAACCTTGTTTCTGTACGGAAATTCACCACTGATAATAAATGCTCCATTGATTTTGATCCCTATGGTTTTACTATACGAGATTATCATACCCGTCAAACCCTCATTCATTGTGACAGCACGGGTGATCTATACCCCTTACATGTTGCCGCCTCAGCCTTTGCCCTACTTACTAATAATCATTCCCTTTGGCATCAACGTCTTAGTCACCCCGGTGATAATGTAATTCAAACCCTGTCATCACGTGACCTTGTGTCTTATAATAAACAAAACACACAACACTTGTGTCGTGCTTGCCAGTTAGGGAAACAAACAAAACTTCTCTTTCAACGATCTACCTCTATTGTCACATCTCCCTTTGATATTATTCACTCAGACCTTTGGAAATCTCATGTCTCTAGCATGAGTGGATATAAATACTATGTCCTTTTCTTAGATCACTATTCATATTTTTTGTGGTCTACCCACTTCATAGAAAATCTGATGCACAGTCAAAACTTCTACACTTTCGTGCATTTGTAAAAACCCAATTAAACCGTGAAATCAAAGCTTTTCAATGTGATTATGGTGGAGAATTTGACAACACTCTCCAAGAATTATTTGCCACTAATGGAATTCAATTTCGTTTCTCATGCCCACGTACATCTCAACAAAATGGCAAATCTGAACGCATGATTCGTACTATCAATAACGTAGTACATTCTCTCCTCTTTCAAGCCCGTCTTCCTCCCGAGTATTGGGTCGAAGCACTACTCACCGCCGCTTACTTACTTAATATCCTTCCCTCCACCTCTATCAACAATGACATCCCTTACATAAAATTATTTAACAAACCAACCTCTTACAATCACCTTCGCACGTTTGGATGCCTTTGTTATCCTTACACCTTTCCACCGTACAAACTTGCCTCTCGTACCACACCATCTATCTTTCTCGGGTACCCTTATAATCATCGCGGATATCGGTGCCTTGACCTAAAAACTAACAAAATCATCATTTATCGTCATGTCACATTTGACGAAACTGTCTTTCCTTTCGGCTCCATGACTCCAACTAAACCCCCTCATACCAATTCCTAGATGATAATCTTGACACCTCCCCCATTGCACTTCGCCTACTTACCATACCTAATTCTCCTCAACAAACACCACCACAAATAACCCCACAAACAAATCCACAAACAACTCCACAATTAACACCTCCAACTCCTCGATCAACACCATCACCACAAACAACATCGACACCACCAACCACCCCACCACCACCCACCTTGCAACACCCTATGATCACACGCTCTAAAGTCGAGATTGTAAAAGCTAACCCCAAATATAACTTACATGTTACTACCTCCTCCCTTATCCCCAAGTCTCCTTTCCATGCCCTTCGAGATCCTAACTGGAAACAAGCTATGTGTGACGAATATAAAGCTCTCATTGACAATAACACATGGGTACTTGTTCCTCGCCCACCAAATGTCAACATTGTCCGCTCTATGTGGTTGTACAAACACAAATATAATGCGGACGGGTCCTTAAATCGGTACAAAGCTCGACTAGTTGCAAATGGTCGTAGTCAACAACAAGGCATCGACTGCGATGAGACATTTAGCCCTGTTGTCAAACCTGCTACCATACGGACTGTTCTTAGCCTTGCAGTTTCTCGACAATGGCCTATTCATCAGTTAGACGTGAAGAATGCATTTCTTCACGGCCATCTTAAAGAGACAGTTTACATGCACCAGCCACCAGGATTTACTAATTCAGCTCATTCTAATTATGTTTGCCTTCTGCAAAAGTCGCTTTATGGCCTTAAGCAGGCCCCTCGAGCTTTGTTTCAATGATTTTCTAGCTATGTTATTCGAGCCGGTTTATATCACAGCAAAACTGACTCATCTCTTTTCATCTTTCACAAGGGGCCAGACACAGCTTACTTACTACTATACGTGGATGATATCATTCTTACAGCTTCTTCTACTTCACTCCTGCAACGTATCATCTCTTTACTACATGCGGAGTTTGCTATGACAGACCTTGGCCCACTTAACTATTTTCTTGGTATATCTGCCACGCGTACTACCTCTAGCATATTCTTGTCTCAGACAAAATATGTTACCGAGATTCTTGAGTAAGCACAGATGCTTAATTGTAATCCTTGCAGGACCCTAATTGACACCGAGAATAAGCTTGGACCTGAAGGATCACCGGTCATTGATCCTAGTTTATATCGCAGTCTTGCTGGATCACTTCAGTACCTCACTTTTACCCGGCCTGATTTGTCATATGCAGTTCAATAGTTATGTCTTTACATGCATAATCCTCGAGAGCCACACCTTAATGCTATGAAACGTGTTCTTCGTTATCTTCGAGGAACCACTGATTTTGGATTACAACTATTTTGGTCTACTACATCACAGCTTATTGCATACTCTGATGCTGACTGGGCAGGTTGTCCGGCTACGCGTCGATTTGCTTCTGGATACTGTGTTTTTCTTGGTGACAACCTCCTGACGTGGTCCTCCAAACGTCATAACACGTTGTCTCATTCTAGTGCTGAGGCTGAATACCGCGGGGTTGCGAATGTTGTAGCTGAGACATCTTGGATTCGTAACCTTCTTTGTGAGTTTGATACCCTACTTTTCACAGCGACCTTGGTCTACTGTGATAATGTCAGTGCTGTATACATGTCTGCAAACCCTGTACAACATTAGCACACCAAACATATAGAGATTTACATGTATTTTGTTCGTGACAAAGTAGCAGCAGGTCATGTTCGAGTTCTTCTTGTCTCTTCTCGATTTCAGTACGCAGATATCTTCACAAAAGGACTCCCATACCCGTTGTTTGCTGATTTCAGATCCAGTTTGAGCGTCCGCAAATCTTCCGCTCCAACTGAGGGGGCGTATTAGAGTACATATTATATTGTATATTTTGTGTAGTCGGCCCATTGGCCCGAGCCCATAGTCTAGAAGGTTCCTTTGTATCCTATATATAGGTTGACTATTATCAATTGTAATCAAGCAATCAATCAAAGCAAATCAATATCCTTTAAAATCAACTAGACACAAACTTACATTTCATACGAAAATCAAGTATTTCATAATGATCCTTTAGACATTCTTTGTTTCCCAGATAACCATTATTAATGAAATCAACAAGCAAATATATTTTCATGAATTAACAATTTTATCATATCGGGGTAATACAAATGAATGACAACACCAAAACTGGTATGGTTATTGGAAATCATTAGTTCTAGGATAGTGTTGAGAGATGGCAGGTGAAAACAGGATGTGGAAACACTTGTCGGAGGTGGTGGCAGTAATCGTCGGAGATGGTGGTCGGAGGTGTGTTAGAGATGTCAGGTGGATCTGGAAAAGAATGAGAAGGTGGATTTGGAAAAGATGGATGGTGATCGGAGGTCTGGAAAATATGTGAAGATGGATATGGAAAAGTAGCGGCGGAGTAGCGGTGGTGTCAGAAATAGCAGATTTGAAAAGCGACAGAGGAGAGGTGGTGGTGTCAGAGATAGCAGATCTGGAAAATAGGAAGGTAGATATGGAAATCGGCGGCGGAGCGGAGGTGGTGCCGGAGTTGACTGTTGGGTTGGTGAGGAAAGAAGATGATTAAAAAGTTAAAAGTGTTTGTATAAAAACATAAAAATACAATTTAATGAATTGTCTTTTACTGGAATATTGTTGTGGAGTGTTTTAAAAATTAAGATATTATTTGAAAACAAAGGATTTTGGCATTTTGTCCAAGCGTGCATCAAATGTAAATCCAACTCATTTCCAAGTCAGCAATTTCAAAAAAAAAAAATGATGTGTATAATTTTGAACGGGCAACCTGGTGAACCGGTTACTATATTACTTAACATGGGACAAATTCAAAAGTTTCGTTACTAATAAGTTATAATAAACAAGTTTAATACCTAACGCGGAACAAAACTGTAAGTTCATTGGTAATTAATGGCTTTAACCCAAAATTAAATGACAACTATAAGTTTCAATTGTTTTACCATCAATTTACCAGGACGAATACAACTATGCATTTCTTGTAACTTACACGCCAAATAAACGTTATAGTTTTTCCAATATTGAATTTGAAAATGACTTGAATCAGGTTAATGACAAACACTCCCTATAGAACTACAACTTATACCGAATGTTTTAGACTTTGGACCACGCTATATGGTCGATCCTTTTTTAGTGCGTCATAAATATACTTGATACTTGTAGAAAAGGTAATAATAAAGGGTGTGGTTAGTTGGGGGGAAATATCATATTTTTCTAAGAAATTTTTCATTTGAAAATGAAAAAACTAAAAACATGTTTAGTCGCATTTTTTTCAATATTTTTCAAAAAAATAAAATTCTCATTTTCCAACTTTATATAGGAAAATAAAAAATCTCTGGTGGTGTTTAGTTATAGAAAAAAAAATCATGTTTTTTTGTTTATAAATTTTTAGAGAATGGAATTGTTTTTTTTTTCTCTAAAAAAGAGTTGAGAATTTTGAAAACATGTTTAGATGGAGTTGTATTTTTCTTTTTAGAAATGGAGAATATTATGGGCCGTTTAGTTGGCGAAAAATATCTCATTTTCTAGGAAATTTTTCATGTGAAAAGGAAAATATAGAAAATCCGTTTAGTCACAATTTTTTTCAACATTTTTCAAAAAAGGTGGGATTTTCTTCTCACTTTTTTTCAACATTTTTCAAAAAAAGTGAAAACCCCATTTTATCATTCTCACTTTTTTCATTCTCATTTCTTCTCAATAAAAAGAAAAAATGTAACTCCAACTAAACGGATTTTCAAAAATCTCAACTCTTCTCTAAAAAAGAAGAACAATTCTCTTCTCTAGAAAATTAGAAACTGAAAAATAGGGATAATTTTCACCAACTAAACAGCCTCTTAAAATGTGATTTTCTGTTTTTCTATTTAAAATTAGGAAAATGAGAATTTCTTTTTTTTTTGAAAAATATTTGAAAAAAACATGACTAAACAATTTTTTAGTTTTTTCATTCTCAAAATAAAAAAATTTCTAGAAAAATGAGATATTTTTCCCCAACTAAACACACCCTCATTTTACCCTTCTGTGGAAAACTAGAAGGGGGGTGAATAGTTTACCGCTTTTGGATTTAAGGTTTTAAAGTGTTTGTAAAAATTTTGGATAAGGATCCTCTCATGTTCATTTAAACATGAGAGGATCTTTTTCCAAAAAATTTAGATTCGACTTTATGTGAATTCAACACTTGCACAATATGAGCAATATACTTATCTAAACAATTAATAGGATAGTATGAGAAAATAATGTAAGACAAGAGATAAGAATAAGAACAATCAAACCACAACGCGAGAATTTATAGTGGTTCGGCAACGAAACACCTCTTCGCCCTACTCCACTCCTCGAGCACCTAACTCGAGAGTTTTCTTCACTATCGTCATGAGCTTAGTGCAACAGTAATTACTCTTTATGTGAAGTTGCTATATGGTTATAACTGTGCATACATTTTGAAATCTTTGTGGTCCTCGATTATTCAAACGTTTGAACTAAACCTATGAATTCACCAATTTTATGTTGACGTTTGATGTCGTTGCTTGACTTGTGTGAAGTCTATTTGCCTGTACCGTTTTACCAAAGATTTATCTATGTCTTTAAATACCATTGTTGAACTCATTTAAGCTTCTGCGTATTGTCATTTAAATCCTTTAAATTTGTCTTGATGTAAAACTTATTATTATTTTAAATTTACGCAACGGTGTTTATTTTCAAATAACGTACCCTTAGAGGTCTTTCTTTATGCGTTGTACTTGAGGTTGCTCAATTAAGTCACGCCTCCAGACTTGTATTCCGTCCAAGCCCGTTGGGGTGGTTGTGACTGTTTGGTATCAAGAGCAAGGTCATAGAGACCAGGGGGTAGTAATAAACTAGGTCTGGACTATAACCAGTATGTGTCCTACGTGATTAAGTGCCTTAAGTGATTTCTAGATAGTACGTAGACATAAATAAATTACTCGTAGATAATATATTCGTATCTAAATTACTAAGTATATCTAATTTTACGATATGTATTCCTATTTCATCCACCATGCGTACCCGTTGGACCCCGAGCATTCTATTCGTTCATTTTGCATTCTTTCAGTTACCCATTTACCAATTCATATGTCTATCATGTATGGGTGATATAAAGTTTATTTATATAAAACTTTGCTTGTGTCCAGCGTCATGACTATTTTGTTATCTCAATTTCTTCGGACTCATCTGAGGGTAGGTTGGGGGCACCTGCTGGGTCGATGTTATAATTATTCGGTACCATCCCGTAACACCTATTCCCTGATACCACAACAGTATTACTCTTTTCACCCACTACTCAGACTTAAACTACAATGATACTCAGAGACACCTTATCAGGACCACACTACTATGCCACCATCCCCAGATTAGACACCAAGTGTTTTCCGGATTACTTCACCTTGCATCTGATTTAGAGTTTGACCATCTGAGGGTTCCATCATCTGACCATTACCAACCCATTATCAGCACCCTCACCTTTTTTATCATTAGGTGATGACACCACGGATCAGTGATTACACCTGATACCCACCATCACCTTACCCAATGCCAATGCTTACATTGAGATTACCTCTTCTTACCCTGAGGTCACTTGTCTTACCTCGTCATCGAGTTCTTGATTCTAGCACCTGGACAACCTTTTCCCCCTGGTCGACCTTACCGCTTCCATCTTAATGGGCTTGGTACACATTGATGACTGCAAAGAAGAGGGGTGGAACGTTACCCACTCACTCGTTTTGCTGTGAGGACATTCTGCCGAATCATTCTTCTTCTGATTATTATCAGCGGCATCATCAGATTTTCATCGGATGCATCATCTGATTCTTCTTTTGAGACACTCATTAGCCGATCATCTCTTCTCCTGATTTTACCGAGTACTTTGCGGGCCATCGTTGCAAGTGAGTAGGTCCCTTATGGATATCCTGTACCTGCGATGACCACTCGGATCCGGAGCTTATCTCCGTCGGCTGATTTGATACCATCGCCTAAAGAGGGTTAGGGATTCTGGTTATTCGGCAGATGTAGAGGTTGATCCTAGAGAGACTAGTTTGAGGGATGATATTATTGCCAGGGGTAATGAGGAGCCTCATTTAGAGCAGGATATTGATCCAAAGATTTAGGCAGAGATTGACGAGTGTTTCGCTTACGCGGATGCTCTTAGGGATAGAGGGATTGATACTAGAGTTGTAGTCGAGGGTGTTGACCGAGAGGAGAGTGAGACAGGTGCGAGAGGCCTAGTTGAGGTCAGAGTTGAGAGGGTTACGCATCCTGTGATGCCAGAGGATATTCCTGAGCCTGCTCAGGAGGGAGCAGTTGAGGTTACGTATGAGACATTAGGAGATTTGGTTCAGAGGTTCCATGATCACATAGAGGCTATTCCAGTCCATCATATACAGGTCATTGAGGAAGTTCAGAGAGAGCAGGGATATAGGATTGTTGGGGTAGAGTCAGCAATCACTGCTTTGACTGAGTTGGAGAGGGATAACAAGAGGCTCAGAGGCGCCGCGAGTGTTGAGAGTCAGAGAGTTGACCGACTCCAGCGCGGGCTCTGTCACGTATGCAGAGAGAACTGAGGCAGATACGACGGTTTCGATTTTATGATCGAATGAGAGTTGGCAGATTTGAGGCGTGTGCTAGGAAGCACATGGGCTATCGTCCTTAGATGTGTTCATTAGTGTTATCGATCAATAGCGTTCTCCAGTAGCGACGTATTGTAGAAATTCGCTTTATTTTCTGTATTTTGAAACCAAATTGTGATGTAATCACTAATGTTCGTGATATGGACATTTGGTATTTATCTAAGTATTATGTCATGATTTGATTTAGTTATGCTTTTGCGTCATGCATTATGGGATTTCCATGAATATATTTCAATCATGTATTTTCTATGTGAATTAATAGTAAATTTTATTTAACACCGTTAGTAATCTCGCATCGCCTAGAAATCTCATCGAGTGATACATTGTTACGTTATAGGAAGATGCCTAACACCCGATCTGGAGCGTCCATGACTAATGAAGAGGTTAAAGAATTGGTTACCCGCCGAGTAGCTGAAGAGATGGAGGCTCGTGAAGCCGCAAGGACCCTTGAACCCCTGAATGAGAATGGGGATGAACAAGAAGGTGAGAATGGGGGAAATAGGAATGGAGGTAACGGAGGAAATGGAAATGGAGGAAATGTAAATAGAAGGAATGGAGAAAACGAAAATGGAAATACAAATGGGAATCATGGTATGAACTATGGAGGTTTCTGCCCTATATGGTGGCTAGAGGAGAGTGCACTTTCCAAGACTCTTGAAGTGCACAAGCCACATAATTTCTCAGGAACAAAAGGTGTTGTTGGATTGACCCGCTGGTTTGAGAAAAAGTGGAGACGGTGTTACAATAATCAGTAATTGTTCCATCCGAGATAGTACCATACGTGAAATATGCTTAATGCACAATGCAGGACAGTGCCTTTGGACTTGGTGGAACTTACATACGAGAACAATTAGTGGTTAATTTGCCTGCATACTTTGGCCTGAATTGGGTTGGACTTATGAAGTTGATGACTGAGGTGCATTGTCCAAGGAACGAGATTTATACGATGGAGACTAAACTGTGGAATCTGACAGTGAAAGGAAACGACTTGACTGCTTACACTTAAGGTTTTGTTTTCAAGGGGTAAAGTGATTGGTGTGTACTAGAATGGTCCCTGATGAAAGAGAGAGCTAGTGGAAAGGTTTATTGGGGTTACGAAAACAACATTAAGGGAACTGTGAATTGATGCGAACCGGCTAGACTTCCCAGCTGACCGTACGCTTGCTAACAAATGTATGGACAAGAAGCTCCAGGTTATGCTGCAAGAAGTTTTCGAGAATAAGCGCGAGGATGGAAAGTAACCCAAGGGTTAACCGTCGGACAACTCAATCCGTAGTCATAGACAAAATATTAGTGCGGCAGAATGTGTTTTTTTATGGCCATAGCTTACCAGTTGGGTAACAATGAAAAGAAAGGGGTATGTTGGGTTTCTCCCCTACTGCAACAAGTGCAGGTTATTACACCATGAAGGGTTGTGTTACTATAAGGTGTTGGAAATGTAAGAAGGTTGGGCACCTGATAGGGAATGTTTAGGGTTATTGTTAACCAAACACTCAGGGAGAGCCACAGTTGGACCATCAACAGGATTTTGGTTGTTTTGTAGTTGTGGGAAGACGGACATTTCAGGAAGGATTGTCCTAAGTTGAGGAGTCAGAACCGTGGAAACCAGGCAAGAAACAAGAGTGTAAACAAGACTGGAAACCAGACTTGAGGTAACGAAGCTACAACAAAAGCTTACGCCATTGGTGGATGAGGAACAAACCTTGATTCCAACGTTGTCACAAGTACATTTCTTCTCAATAACTGTTATGCTTCTATGTTATTCGATTCGGGAGCCGATAGAAGTTTTGTGTCATCTACCTTTAGTGCTTTGCTTGATGTTGCACCATCCACTTTAGACACTAGTTATGTCGTAGAACTTGCCGATGGAAGAATTTCATAAACAAATGTTGTTCTTATAGGTTGCACGTTAGGATTATTAGGTCATCCGTTCGACATAAATCTAATGCCCGTAGAACTTGGTAGTTTCGACGTCATCATTGGTATGGATTGGTTAGCGAAGTACCACGCGTTGATCGTTTGTGACGAGAAATTCGTCCGTATTCCTTATGGAGATGAGGTGTTGATAGTCCGAGGTGATAATTTCGACGGCGGAAGTAAGCTGAACATCGTATCATGTACGAGTACCCAGAAGTATATTCAGAAGGGATTTCAAGTCTACCTAGCGCAAGTTACATCCAAGAAGGCTGAGGATAAGTTGGAGGAGAAACGACTTGAGGACGTATCAATCATACGGGAATTTCCAGAAGTCTTTCCAGAAGACTTGCCTGGACTGCCGCCTGCTCGACAAGTTGAATTTTAAATCGACTTAGTCCCTGGTGTTGCACCTGTAGCACGAGCCCCGTGTCGATTAGCACCAGTCAAAATGCAAGAGTTATCCACTCAATTGCAAAAACTTTCTGACAGAGGATTTATAAGACCCAGTTCCTCACCTTGGGGAGCATCGGTTTTGTTTGTCAAGAAGAAAGATGATTCTTTTCGGATGTGTATCGACTACCGTGAACTAAACAAGCTTACTGTAAAGAATTGTCCTACCTTCCGTGAAATCGTCAGATTTGTTGATCAATTGAAGGATCAAGATCTACTCTAAGATTCAGACCTAGAGAACCTGGTTATACCACTCAGAGTTTCGAGAGGAAGACATTCCTAAGACCGCATTTAGGACTCGCTATGTTCACTACGAGTTCCAAGTAATGTTGTTCGGTTTGACTAACGTACCGGCAGTATTCATAGACTTGATGAATCGGGTGTGCAAACCGTATCTGGATAGATTCGTGATTGTATTTATCGATGATATTTTGATCTTTTTTTGATTTAAGAGCAGAGAAAATGAGGCACTTACGAAGGACACTTAAGTTGATTTTGAAGTTTTTAAAGGAGGAGGAGGATTGTACGCCAAGTTTCGCAGGTGTGAGTTTTGGTTGTCGAATGTACATTTTCTTGGTCACGTGATTGATAGTGAAGGCATTCACGTTGATCCCGCTAAGATTGAGGCAATCAAGGATTGGGCGTCACCCAAGTCACTCAACCGGAGACCGTCATTTTTTAGGTTATGGCTGGTTACTTCCGATAAATTTATCAAAGGTTTTTAAAATCGCTGTGACACTATGACGAAACTGACTCAGAAAAAGGTATGAAGTTTGATTGGGGAGTAAAAGGCAGTCAGTGGCTGTATTTCAGTTGTTGATAAGCAGAATAAAAAATTATGTAGTGCGCTGATTTTGGCTTTACCCAAGGGAAATGAGAACTTTGTGGTATATTGCGATGCTTTGCATAAATGGTTGGGCGCAGTTTTGATGCAAATAGAGAAGGTCATAGCTTACGCATCCTGCCAACTTAAGGTTCACGAGAAGAACTATACCACACATGACCTAGAGCTTGGTGCAGTAGTGTTTGCTTTGAAGATGCGGAGACATTATCTATATGGTACGAAGTGTGTCGTGTTCACTGATCATAAGAGTTTGTAACATATTCTTGATCGGAAGGAGCTAAACATAAGACAACAATGGTGGTTAGAGTTGTTGAGCGACTATGACTATGAGATTCGATATCACCCAGGAAAGGCGAATGTGATGGCTGATGCCCTGAGTCGAAAGGAAAGAAGCAAGCCGCTACGAGTTTGGGCCTTAGTTATGACTATAGGGTTAAATCTTCTTAAGCATATTTTGAGTGCTAAATCGAAAGCCAAGAAAGAAGAGAACTTCATCAACGAAGATTTGCATGGCATGATTAACAAACTTGAGCCTTGTGCTAACGGAACATTATGTTTGAACAATCGAAGTTGGATTCCGTGTTTTGGTGACTTGAGAGCTTTGATTATGCATGAGTCTCATAAGTCAAAGTATTCCATCCATCTTGGATCGGATAAGATGTACCAAGGCCTGAAGATTCTGTATTGGTAGCCTAACATGAAAGCATAAATTACCACCTATATCAGCTAGTGTTTAACGTGTGCCTAGGTTAAGATAGAATATCAGAAGCCATCTGGTTTGTTGGTTCAACCAAAAATCCCACAATGGAAATGGGAGAACTTAACGATGGACTTTGTGACTAAATTGCCAAAGACGGCAACCGGTCGAGACACGATTTGGGTAATCATTGATCGTCTCACTAAATTTGCTCATTTCTTGCCTATGCGAGAAGATGACACGTTAGAGAAGTTGACGAGACAGTACTTGAAGGAAGTAGTCTCAAGGCATGGAATGCCAGCTTCGATCATTTCTGATGATGGGAAATTTACTTTGCATTTTTGGAAGTCTTTAAATAAGGCATTACGTACTCGATTGGATATGAGTACGGCTTACCATCCACAGACCAATGGTCAGAGTGAGAGAACTATTTAGACATTGGAGGACATGTCACGTGCTTGTGTACTCGACTTTGGAAAAGGCTGGGATAGACATTTATCGTTGGTAGAATTTTTGTACAACAACAGTTACCATACCAGCATTAAGGCAGCTCCATTTGAGGCGTTGTATAGGCGCAAGTGTCGATCACCTATCTGCTAGGCTAAAGTTGGAGATAGATAGCTCACTGGCCCAGAGATCATTAACGAGACGACTGAGAAGATCGTTCAAATCAAGAGCCGTATCCAAGATGCTCGTGATCGTCAAAAGAGTTATGCCAACGTAAGACGGAAACCACTTGAGTTTCAAATAGGAGATAAGGTCATGCTGAAAGTGTCACCATGGAAAGGGGAGATACGTTTTGGCAAACGGGGAAAGTTGATCCCTCGCTATATTGGACCTTTAATGACCTTTTATAAGGTCATTGCCAATGTAGGAAACCGTCGCTTCGTATTGAGCTCCCAAAGAGGTTGAGTAGAGTTCATAGTATGTTTCAAGGGTCTCGAAATTAAAGAATTCATTGGCTGATGAACCGCGTGATATACCATTGAATGAGATTCCAAGTTGCACGACAAACTACACTGTCGAGAAACACTATCGAAAATCATGGACCGTGAGGTCAAGCGTCTAAAGCAGAGTCGTATTCCAATCGTTAAGGTACGCTGGAACTACAGGAGAGGTCCTGAGTTCACCTGGGAGCGTGAAGACCAAATGCAAAAGAAGGTAACCGTATTTTTTCTCCGAATTCTGTACCTGGTGCAGCTACTACGTAATGAGCTCTTGGGGACAAAGCTCTTCTAACGTGTAAGAATGTGACACCTATGAGAATTTACGTCCATAAGTAGCAATTTTCGGTTAGCAATTTGAATTTTTTATAGTTTCGTTTAGCTTTTGCGTGTAACCGAGCAAGTATTCAGCTTGTATCTGACAGGAGCAAACCGGGATGCCATAACGTTTGTAGTATTTTGGCATTGCCACGTTTTTAATTTTATGGCTAATATTTAAAATTTCATTAATTTTCGGTGATACCTTTATTCGTTTCGTTACTTGGTAAATACGTGGTTTACTTCTAACATAAGCTTTGCATGCAAGACTTGGAACGATTGAATTCAAGTGGGAATCTCTAGCAAAATAAAATGAAGAAAATTTAGTTGGTCCCCCTTCCCCTTTGTCTTGTTTCGGCATAAAACAAAACCCCACATGCACCTTGGTGAGCAATGTTGAATTCAAATTCAATAAGGTCAAGCCTTGAGCACATGTTTAGCTCTACTTGAATTGATTGGAGGATCAAATTGGTCCCCTCTCTTCTTTGTTCTTGTACACGACATCACATACACCACTACTTAATTTGTGAAGTAACTTTGTATTTTTTATTTCTTGTTGCTTCCATTTTCCTTATTCTAATAATAACACACTTAATGATTTAGTTTTCTCTCTTTTCTTTGCCTTCTTTGGTCGAAACCACCAAAAACACAACAATTTCATAATTTTTCTTCTTTGATCAAAAACACTTGGAAGATTTATTGCAAGGTTTGTTCATTTGTATCATAAGGGTATTTAATTAAAACAACATTTCGGTTGTTCAAATCTCATTCTTCTTTCTAAAAACCTTACAACTTTGTAAGTCTTCTAAACTTCTTAATATAACTTTGTACTTTCTAATCACTCTTGATTGCATACATGCTAGTTGTACAACTTATTTTGTGAAAACAAGATTTTAAAACTACATAAACCCTAAAAGGGTGTATATGTGGTTCAAAAAATATATAAAGAAATATAAGAAAATCTTAGTTTTGTGATCGTGGTTATTTTCATGTAATGAGAGAGATACGTGGCTAAGAGGTTTGATAGGTCTTGTAGTTGATTAATGTCATCAACTAGGCTTTCTCTACTTGGAGATAGAGGTGGTGTGTGTTGAGTTTGGTTGTCAATTTGAGGTGGAGCTTGAGTGTGAGTAACATGTGAATTGATGGATGAGACGGGAAATGAAGGATGTGAGACAACTTGTGGTGATGTGGGAGTGTCCTTAATGTAAGGATTTGGTAATGCTTGATTAGGGTGATTGTTTTCTTGAGATGGTTCATGATGAGGAGTGAGTAGTTTTAGCATTGGTGTAGGTGAATTTACATTGAGCTCATTAGATGTGTTACAAGGGTTTAGTTTCTTCCTCCAAATGGGTTTCACACTCATTTTGGCTACCCTTGTTGGTTTGGATGTAGGTTTGTTAGGAGATGTCATTAGTGAGGATGATTGTGATGATGATGGTTGAGAATGTATTTATAGTGGAGGAAAGGTTTAAATTAGGAAGAATGAACATTTAAAGGATCAAATCCAAGAAATGTTATGAATTTAGGGAAATAATAGCTAGGTCTAGAGGGTATTTGGTCAAAAAGGGATGAAAATATTGTTTTACCCGTGATATGCTAGGCCGGTCCCCTTAATTAGGGGTCGGTCCCTTTAAAGATAAGGGGACCGCCCTTTATGAATTAAGGGGGCCGCCTGCTGCTATTTCCCAGATTTCCCAAAAATTATTTTTTCTTAAAATTTTGTGTGAGGGTTTCTGTTTTGGTGGTTAATTTGCAGCAAGTCCGTCCTTTTATGGCAATTAAGATTTTTTAGCACATAGCAATTAAGCATTCAACATTCTACATATATATGACAAGTTGTAGGATACAACAATTTCACATAATTTTGGCATATAATCATATATGAATTGAAGACCAAAAGAATGAAGAGCATATAAAATAGTAACTAGATATAATGCATAAAGAATTTTTCTTGACACGAGGGTTAAGTTAAAAATGAACCAAACTTTTGTGCAAGTACTAGTGTGTTCCTAAGTGCGACAAATGTAGAGTAGCGATTATTTCGACACTAAGACATGTAAAACCTAAGAAATAATCCAAATGCTCCTTGATTTAATTTTGCTACCAAGATTGTCGAAAATATATATTAGATTATATACTTTTGACAACAAGTAAGAGAACATTATGCATATGTGAAAAATGTTTTTAGCATATCTCAACAATGTATGAAAATTGATTTTCATGTGCTCCTAGTTGTGAGAAAGACTTTTTAGAAAATAGTAGATTGGGACTATTGTATATATGTATAATGAAATATGCATTTAGATAGAAGAATTTGTAAAAGTTTGCTTGTAGACTTTTTCCAATCTTGTGTTTTTGTGTAAAATATAAACCTAGACACAGAGAGAGAAAAAAAATTGTCAGACAGGTGGGCGGTCCCCTTAAAGTCTGGTCGGTCCCCTTAAAATTAAGGGGACCACCCTTTATGAATTAAGGGGGCCACCACCTGTTGAGAAAATTTTTCTTAGATTTTTTTTGACAAACAGTTCTTTGATGATTATCATTTCTTTATTATGCCGAAACCTTAATCGTTTTGTTCCATCATCCCTAGACCTAGACGTAAGTAGTTAAATGACTCACGTTTAAGTGGTTTAGTTAGAATATCAGCTATGTTGTCTTCTGATGGACCTTTTCTATAGAGATATTCCATTTTTAAATATTATCACGAAGAAAGTGATGGCGAATCTCAATGTGTTTTGTTCGTGAGTGTTGAACGGGATTCTTACTTAAGTCTATAGCCCTTTTGTTATCACACATTTTTGGAATGTCGTCTAACCTAACGCCATAGTCTACGAGAGCTTGTTTCATCCATAGGGCTTGTTGACATGCCTTTCTGACGCTTACATATTCGCTTTGGTTATGGAGATGGCAAGAGCAGTTTGCTTTTTCGAAAACCAAGATGTTAGGCAACATCCCATAAACGTGCAAACACCACTAGTGCTCTTGCGATCTACGTAATCTCCTGCATGATCCGAATCTGCATACACTATTGTTTCTATGCCGGATCCCTTAGGATACCATAATCCTAAATGCGTAGTGCCTTTAATGTATCAGAAGATACATTTAACCGCTTCTAGGTGAGAGGTTTTAGGATCCTCTTGAAAGCGTGCACAAAGGCAAACACTAAACATGATATCGGGTCTACTTGCCGTTAAGTAAAATAAACTACCTATCATGCCTATATATTTGGTATTATCTACGGACTCACCTTCTTCGTCTCTCGTGAGTTTTTTTTGTAGATATAAGGGTTTTCATTGGCTTAGAGTCTTATAGTCCAAATTTCTTAAGCATTTCCTTAATATATTTTGATTGATTAAAAAATATTCCATTATCAAGAAATTTAGTTCCCCCATCATACTTATTTCAAACTCATCATGCATGACCTTGGCAAAGTCATCACACATTTCTTGACAAGTTGATCCGAATATAATGTCATCAACATATATTTGGACAATGATGATGTTGGAGTCTTTCTTTTTAGTGAAGAGTGTGTTATCTACCATTCCCATGGAGTAATCATGTTTAATAAGAAAGGCTTTTAATCGATCGTACCAAGCTTTTAGGGCTTGTTTTAGACCATAAAGGGCTTTCTTAAGTCTATAGAAATAATTAGGTTTTGCGAAGTCAATGAATCCCGGAGGTTGTGCCACATAAACCTCCTCATTGATAAAACCGTTAAGGAATGCACTCTTCACATCCATTTGGTATAACTTAAAGTCTAGTGCGCAAGCATAAGCTAAAAGTATTCTTATGGACTCTAGTCTAGCTACGGGTGCATATGTTTCGTCATAATCAATTCCTTCTTGTTGATTATAACCTTGGGCGACTAACCTAGCTTTGTTTCTAGTTACGACGCCATTTTCATCGAGTTTATTTCTATATACCCATTTTGTTCCTATAATGGTCATATCCATGGGATTTGGGACTAGTTCCCAAACATCATTTGTTTTAAATTGGTTTAGTTCCTCTTGCATGGCCATTACCCAATTTTCATCTTTTAATGCCTCATTTATATTTTTAGGTTCTATTGTTGAAATAAAGCAAAAGAAATTGCTTTTGTCTTGAGCTTGCGACCTAAGAGTTCTTTGATTTAGATTACCAATAACGTTTTCTAGGGGATGAGTTTTAGATTCTTTAATATTTACAATTTGATTATTTTCTAATGAAATGTCTTCAAGATCATTGCCTATGGGTTTTGTTTTACTAACCTCAATAGCTTCTTCTTCGACTAACTCATCATCTTCCAATGGTGATGTTTTAGGCGGGGGAGGAGTTTCATCGAAAGTTACATTCAACGACTCTTCAACTTTCATTGTTTGTTTGTTAAGTATTATGTAAGCTTTACTATTTTGCGAATATCCTAGGAAAACACCTTCGTACGACTTTGGGTCGAACTTGGTGAGGTAATCTTTTGTATTAAGAATAAAGCATTTACTTCCGAATACTCTAAAATAGTTA
Organism: Tanacetum coccineum; assembly: GCA_026074375.1. Lineage (NCBI taxonomy): Eukaryota > Viridiplantae > Streptophyta > Magnoliopsida > Asterales > Asteraceae > Tanacetum > Tanacetum coccineum. Next base: position 166,599 of record BQNB010000199.1, read on the forward strand.
AGGTTTGGTTTCCTACCTCTTAACAACTCGTATGGAGTTTTTCCTAAAATACGTCTAATGGAAACTCTATTAATTATATAGGTTGACGTATCGACCGCATTACACCAAAATTTTTGAGGAATGGATTGTTCTCGCACACACTTCTACCTGGATATTTATGTCTAAGTCTTAGTTGTGTTTTGTTTCAAATCTTTCATAAAAGTTTAATGTATTTCTTTGATTTGATATTATGTTAGAGTAGTTGTAATCACCGTTCAGGGCCATAGCTAAGTCAGAGGTCTTTCAGTCAAGTTTGAGGAGCTAGGGCACTTTATAATCGTAACATAACAACTCAGTCAGAACGGTTAAATACCAAGTGAAACCCCTTAATATGGAAGCTCCCTCCATAGGATTGTGATATTGGATATATCGGTTTTAAGCGTTTTGATCAATATCTGGAAATGGATAAGCATCGACCAAACGTTAATTAAGTTATGTCTTGTAATTTTTTGAATGTTATTTTTATTCCTTTTTTTTTATACTTTTTCAAAATGTTACATTTTATACCCTTAAGAATGAAAAATGGCAAAATATACCCTTGGAGTTTGCACTTTTACGAGTTTGGTCCTTCAAGTTTAAAAAATGCACAAAGTAAACCTTGCACTTTGAAAAGTGACATAATAGACCCCTATAGTTATAACTTTAGAAATATGACAAAAATAGTCCTTGTACTTATAAGTTTTCAAAAGTTACGATATATACCCCTTGCATGGAAATGATTTACAAAACAAGTCCAAAATCCATAATAATGACATTTTTCAATATGAAAAATAATTTACAAGTTATGGCTTATTAATATAAGTTAAAATATGAAAGTTTAACGTAAAAAAGTTTAAAATAACGATTTGTTAAGCTAGAAATCAAAACGGGTCAAATTAGGGTTTCAAAATGAAAAGGCGTAGGTTTTTAATTCAAATTCCTTCAAGACTTGATAAAGTTGTTATATTAACATTAGTTAACCATGTTAAAATAGATTATAGGAGCTTCTTAGAGCTTCTTTGAGCAAAGGATTGCTGCTATTATGGGTTATAGAGGAGGAAGTGGGGGATGAATGAAAATGAAGGGTTTAGGGTCCTATTTATAGTCGAATGGAGTCTTGGTGACCAAGGAGTCTTAGTGATCTGATCTAGGACATGTGGAGCAGCTAGAGGGTGACTAGGAGAGGCTATATGATGATTTGTTAAGGCTAGAAGCTAGCTTTGATGTGTTGTTCTTCTCTTGGTATGCCGCGGCTAAAGGAAGGAAACAAAGAGATATTTTGGAGCCTTGGTGACTAAGGAAAGGCTTGAGGTGCTTGTAAGCAGCTTTAGGGACATGTGGGTGAGTCATCATGGTGCTTGGTTGCAAGAAGATTTGTCAAAATGGGTTAAAATGCAAACAATAAGGTCGCGGGTTCAATTAGGGCTCATTAGGGCTCGGATTGAGTTTTTAAGCTTGGATTTCGAGTATACTTGAGGGATAATGATAGATATATGTTCTCAAGACTTGTATTAAGGATTATTAACAAGAATTGATAGGTGGTTCGGGTTTAAAATGGGTGAAAATGAGTAAACGGGTCAAAAGTTCAAATTAGGGTTCAATTAGGGTTTTCTAGATTTATTTCTTGTACATTGTTGTTAAAATGGTGAAATGATGATGGAATGTGATTTGTAATGTTGTAAATTAAGTTATTACAACTTATTTGAGTATTGGTTTAGGTTTACAATGGATAAATACGAAGAAACGGGTCATGGTTTAGAAACTAGCTCGGTTTTAGGGTTTAGGGTTTTGAATTAGGGTTTTGAGTGTAAAAATATGTGTGAGAGCTTATGAGTAGAATAATTAGGGTTTATACATTGTATATTAAGTGTAGTAACTTGTACAAAAGTGGTGGTGAATAAATTAGAATGAAAACGGAGGTAAAACAGCTATTTTGGATGTCATGCTTAATGACTTATACATTATACTTTTAAAGACTTGTACCTTGACTTTTATATTTTAAATGAGATGTTATATTACTTGTACATATGCTTTAGTAGCTTGTGCATTCACTTTAGATATTAACCTTAATAGTGGTGGTCTTTGCATAGATTGTCCATCTAAATATTTTTCTGATTCCATAGATGGATTCAAGTTTTAAAATACAACTTATTTTAAAAATCTTGTTTAACGTGGCTCTTGATACCAATTGTGGAAAACTAGAAGGGGGGTTGAATAGTTTAACGCTTTTTAATATAAGGTTTTAAAGTGTTTATAAAAATTCTAGACTCGACTTTGGTGATTCAACACTTGCACAATATGATCAATATACTTATCTAAACGATCAATAGAATGATATGAGAAATTAATGTAAGACAAGAGATAAGAGTAAGAACAATCAAACCACAACGCGAGGATTTATAGTGGTTCGGTAACAAAGCACCTCTTCGCCCTACTCCACTCTCGCATCACCTAACATCGAGAAATTTTTGCACTTTTGTAACCAAACTCATATGGCGGAGTAAAGACCTTACACACATTTCGATTATCTTGATTTTTGGACACTAAGCTAGATGTCGGTTTAAGCTTAGCTAGAACCCAAATCTATCACAACTTCAACAACTTACTTCACAAATTGACTTCACGACTTGATCCCGACACACAACTTCTTCACACCTTAGTTTTCTTCACACCACTACATCTTCACCAAGCTACTACTATTATCACACTAACTAACATGCTAGGAAAGATCACAAGATCTAACTATACTTACAACAATCAAAAGATCTAAACAATACACAACTTTACAAGATTTTAAACTGATTTACAAAGTTATGATATAGATTGCTAATAAGATTGCAACAACACACAAAGGTGTAATACTTCTTCACTTGATGATGGAAGTATTATTCTCTTGCACTTGAGAAATTGAGCTTGGATCACTTGGAAACAAAGCTTTATGATTAGATGATCAAAGGATTTTAATGAGATGTGTGAGCTGTTTTAGAACAGAAAGAATGAGTGCAAAAGGTGAGAAAATAGTGGGGAACAGTCTAGTATTTATAGGACAATCTGGAGGAGCGTCAGTCTATGGGCGGTCCCCTTAAATAGGTGGGCGGTCCCCTTAAAATTAAGGGGGTCGCCTCCTAGGACTAGGGGCTCCCCGTCATGTCGTTTTGTGTAGGGGAATTTTCTTGAAACTTTCTTAGCCGTTTTAGGTCCGAAAATTTGAATTTCAAAATGTTTATTTTGAATAAAACATTTCTTTTAATTGTTGAAAATGTTTTGTAATGTTTATAAAAATGTTTACAACATTTTATAAAAGTGTGAGGTTGAATAAAAATTTCCTTTGATCATAAAATGCATTAAGCATTTATTTATTCATACCTTGAAGTGATATAATTTTCGAAATGAAAATTTACTACTAATTAGTTGTTTACGTTTAATTTTACATTGAACGTTTTTATATTTTGTGATTATCAAAATATAAAGATGTGAAAAATATTAATAATGTTTTTAGGCATTATTTCTATCAACAAAATCAACTTTATTCAATTTATTCTTCACAGTCTCATTTCTCAAACTCGCATCCCTTCAAACCATGTGTCACCAACCTCATCTTTTTCCCTCTTTAATTAATCATTCTCATATGATTAATATACCTAAATAATCTACCGTCCATCTCTTGATTATGGCATCTTCTACATTTCAAGAATCCACTAGCGTAGCTTTATGCCTTAATTTGGCTTTACTTTGTGTTTACCTACTTTATCTTGTAATGATTCATACCATTATCGTATGAATTTATCTTATGTCTTATTTAGTTTTAATTACAATCAATGCTTCTTGTATGAGTTTCTTAAGTAATGAATGAAACTACTTTATGGTTTTAACTGCATGATTTGCTATATTGCTACTAGTTAGAATTTTTGTCTTGAAACTTGTACCTACTAATTTGTTTTGTAGCAACAAATTTTCGTAAGATCGATCCATTGGGGCCCAAACGAGGGGGATCATACATCAAGGCTTGATATCGTTGACTTCTTTTTTCTACAACAATTCGACAATCATCCTTCTTGAATTCGACAAAAAGGGGTAGAAGTGGAATAAAACTCATTAATAATTTGAAACCTTTAATTTTATACAAAATGAGTTTATATTTTGTCATCAAAAAGGGAGAGATTGTTAATACAAATAATGTCTAAAAATGTTATATATATTTTTCGACCTCTCAATGTTTTGATAATAACAAAATGTAAAAACGTTTACGATAAAAATAAATGTTTACAAATTATTAATCGTAAAATTCTATTTCTAAGATTAGTAATCACTTAAGGTATGGACAAACAAATCATTAAGCATGATTAGTGATCAAGAAAATATTTTTTCTTAACCATCACATTTTTACAAAAGTATTTTCACAAAAATAAATATACAAAATATTTTCTAATTAAAAGAAAAGTTTTTTTAAACTTAAATTTGAAATTCAAAATTTCCTCCCAAAATGGAAGCTTCCATACCAGATACAACCTTCCTCACAAAAAGACAAAAACATGATCGAAGTCTACTGGGCGGCCCCCTTATAGGTCTGGTGGTCCCTAGATATATCTGGGACCACCGGGACCGCCAGCAGATGACCATTGGGATTCCTGTCTATAAATACTGCACTATTTCTGGTAGAAAAACACACCTCTTTGCACGAATTTTTCTAGTCTTCTTTCTCTCTCCAAAAACCTTCTTTCTCTCACTAAATCTCTTGATCACTAACATTGTTTGATCTTGTTTTAAGTGATCTAATCTCTTCTTCTCATCTCTCCTCTCTATCAAGTGCAAGAGAAGAACATTCGTATTCGTCAAGAAACGAATTGTTATTTAGTGATATCTCCTCTCTTCTTCTAAGTATCAAATCTCTATTGTAATTATCTTGTGTAATTGTGTGATTCGGATTGTATGTAAATCCGATAGTGTAGATCTTGTGAGTGTATAGTGTTTGTGAAGTGGTAGATTAGTTCTAGCTAAGATTAGGACTCGACATTTAGCTTAGTATCGGAAAATAACGTAAGCGACGTGTAAACGGTTTTCTCTGTCTAAAGGGAGCTTGTTGACATAGTGAAATCTTAAGTAGGATACTCGGGGAGTAGAGTAAGGCGAAGAAGAGCTTCGTAGCCGAACCACTATAAATCTTGATGTCTTAGTTTGATTGTTCCTTCTCTCATATCTTTATATATTTTTGTGATTGTTATTTAGTATTAGTTTAGATATTTACATTGTTGATTCATATTGTTGATTGGTTAAACATACAACTCGAATCTAAGAATTTTGAAAGCAAACTTTTAAAACGCAAAACGAACCTGTAAACTATTCAACCCCCCCTTCTAGTTTCCACATTGTCCCTTTTGAGAACCAAAATGATGACCTTAAAAAGAGACTTGCAAAATATAACGAAGCTTAAATGGTTATTTACAATGCCTTACCTAGGAAACAATACGAAAGAATTTTTATGTGTAAAACGGAAAAATAAATTTGGAAAACCTTGTTAATCACCCATCAAGGTAATAGTCAAGTCAAAGACAACAAGATTGACCTCTTGGTACAACTATTACTATTTTCTGGATGGTTTTACAGGATTCTTCCAAATTCCAATCGCACCTAAGGATCAAGAAAAAACAATGTTCACTTGTCCTTATGGAACTTTTGCTTACAGGAGAATGCCATTTGGGTTATGCAACACACCTGCAACGTTTCAATGATATATGACGACAATTTTCCACGACATGGTGAAGGACTTTATAGAAGAAATTATCCAGAGCTATTATGATCGTGAAGATGGTGAAATTACATAGAGATTCGTAGTATATTGTCAAAAAAATGGAAAAATTAGAAAATCACTGCAAAAAGGAGGAGGAGGAAATTTTAAAGATAGTCTGTTCGTTAAAGCTTAACCAATGGAATTATTTGAAGGATCGATTAATCATTGATAACGTGTTATAAAATCAACGATGAAAATGTTTTTTGTATAAAAGTGGTAGATATTGCCACTTGTTTTGTAAAAGGATGTATAGTATGGATGATTGGGAAGTTGACCATTACGGGAACGCCAACTTAGGGTTGTTTTCATTTATCTATGATCGAGGCATTTGTGTATATATTTTTGTGTCTTTATCATGGGCACGGTCGGGAAAATATATAGCAACTTGTACCTTATTCGTTTGGACTTAGTCTATTTGTTTTGTTTATTTTTTCATTTAACAACAATTATTTCCCTTTCCTAATCCCTAACCCTTAGGTCTTATTCAAATGAGGATGTGAGCAATCACATGTGTCTATTCCGTTGTTACGGCCATGTATGTGTGATTTTGTCCGCCTTGTTGGTTTATTACTTTTTGGTGAAAGGATTAGAAGATCCATACCCTATATCACTCTCCATCCTAAAACTTAGTTTTACTCGAGTAAGGCAATTGAATGCAATCATGTATGTCTATTCTATCATTATGGATGTGTATATGTAATTTGTCGCCCTTACTAGTTTATGACTTTTGGTAGAGACTACTAGTCCTATTCTTTAGCTTATTAGAGTTAAGGTTCAAATGCAGTCATATGTGTCTATCCCATCGTTATGGGTGTGTATGTGTGATTTTGTCACCTTTTCTGGAATATTGGTATCAATAAAGATTAAAAAGAGTGATCAAACCCTTTAAGCCTTTTTAAACCCAATTTGCCTTTATAAACTTGTTACTCCTTAGCTTTAGTGGTGGAGATGTGTATCCTTGCCAAGCTTATGATATAATACTTGTCAAGCAATTGAGCGAATTAGTTACATGTTACCACATAGATTAGTTGAATGATTTGAGTGTTTTCATCTTTCTATTTCGTGAGGTGTTTGGTTGGGTACTAGTAATTAAACAAATAAATACTTAACTGAAAAAACCTTAGGGATACATTTTTCATAAATTTATAAAGGCTACTTGAGGACAAGTAGGATTCAAGTGGGGGGATATTTGATGACATCAAATAACGTCACTTTTATAGCATCATTTATCCCATGTTTTCTACCCATTTTATATAATTATTGCAAGAATTGTTACTTAATCGTTTATATTTGAGATTTGCAGTAATTATGGAGTACTTTGTGAAGATTAGCTAAAAGGCACGCATTCTGGAGCTTAAACAAAGAAATATGAAGAAACTGTTCTGACATTCTATATGCCATATCCATCAAGGAGATACGCCGTATCTGTGCCTGCACCTCACAAGAAACCACGAAGACCTATACGCCGTATCCAGAAGACTTCCATATACCGTATCCAAGATATAGTAATTGAAGATTCTGGAAGATATTGAGCGTGGTCCCTACTCCAAGAAACTTCCAATACGCCGTATTGACTTCAACCAATATGGCGTATCGACCAAATTCCCAGACACTATAATAGAAAACCAAAAAAAACGAGTTTTAGGAGTCGTGACATTTTTTGATACATAACTACAAAAAGAAGTTGATTTTCAGAGAGGCAGACGAGGTTAAGCAAAGCTGCTAATTCCATAGGAAACACCTTGTAATATCTTATACTCTAGTAATCGTTTGATTTTTGGTATCATTTGTTTAACTCGGTTAGTTTACCTTGGTTGATTGATTATTCTTGTATTGATTACAATGATTAAGGGCTAATACCCTTGGGTATTAGCCATGATTATGAAGATTTAAATGTTTGGTTTGTTTATATCGACTGCTTAATTTATCGTTGATTGCTTGTTTATGTTTATTTAAATTCATTACATTTGTTACGTGCTTTTATATGCGACCTAACATTCAATTAGATTTAGTGATACCAACCAAGTTAGCTAGATGTTGGGATGGCTCTCCATATAGTGATTTATATATCTAGAACAATAGGATCATAATTAATGCCCTATCTTTACCATTGGTTTATGTGAACAAGTTAGACTAGCAGATGACCTAGGATTAACAAATAACGTACCGATTCCTTTGGTAAAGACTTAAACAGTGGACTACTAGAATATAAATTGCCATTAAGTAGTAAGTGGGTAAATTCTCCATGAGCTACGGTTTAATAAGATCACCATTATTAATATCCTAAGATAGATTATAATTAGCAAATAGGATGCTTTATGCAGATGCGTTTAATTGAGACAGAATTCCATGTGTCTAGGTTTTATGAAGAAGTACCGCCTAAATCTTGGAATGATATGCCGCCTCGAGATAAGCACTCATTGCACTAAATAAACAAACAAACATTTTAATTGGATTAATCATGGTTAATATAGTTTTCTTATAATTTGGCTTAATACACTATTCGTCGCTTGTCTATCTGCTTGTGTGCGTTTATTGTTTATAAAAAAAATTGTGATCTAAGTTACAATAAAACTTGCCAGTCTCTTAGACTGAAACCCCCCCTTATCCGTTAGAATTAGGATTAGCATAGGTTTGACATAGAATAGAATTAACATAATTTAAATTAACTTAGTTTAGTTAATCAAAATATTGATAGAATGAAAGATTAACATTCTCGCTCTTAGTGTTGTTTTAGGTAAAGTTGGCAAAATATAAATATAAAACTTGAAAAATTAAAATTACCTACATACAACGACACATCAACCACTCATCCGAGATCTTAAATATATTCTTTGTAACATAACAAAAATAAAGTTATCAATTCTAAAAATCCAAAATGGTGATTAAGGATCTCTACACAATCAACTACAATGGAAGTGTCATGCATGGCTAGATAAATATTAGTGCATGTATTGATAATTGTAGGAACTAGATGTGTGTAACTTAATCATCCAATCTCAACTAAATATCAACTAAGCACAACCTCCAATCAAGAATATTAAGTGTACTTGTGTCATAATAGGATTCTAAATCTCCCAATATAATAATATAGCTTAACCAACAAACCTTGATCCATACATAAATCATGATTAAGTTGAACCCAAAGATTTAATATACCACAACATAAATAATTCAGATCTTAAGCAAAAGGAATTGAAAGGAAGAAGAAGGTGAAAGTTTGCACTTATTTATACTAACAGAGAATGGTCTAGGTGGTGTGACTGGGGGGAACTTAGGAGCGGCATGGGGTCGAATGAGGGCGAACGCGCGCTTGGTGTGATGCCGTATGGGCGGATATGCAGCGCGGTCATGTGAGTGCATTGCGGGTCAGAGAGTAGTACGTGGTCTGTGTCTGTTCTGAGGGCCACACACGTAGCATCACTTCTTATAATCATTGGAACGAGCGAACATACAAAAACGTGTACAGCATAGCAAGAGGAGTATGCAGTAACAAAAAAAAATAAAAATCTAATAAAACAACCTTATTTCCTAAAATGAAAGATGTGATGCAAGAAACTCTTCTAAAATTGCTAGTGTCTTGTGAGAAGTTTGTTGTTTCCTCACAAAGTTTTGCAAATTGCTTTTCCTCTTAATTACTTTTTGAGAACAATACATGGAAGATGTATTAATTGTTCGAGAAGAAATAACTAGTTCACACTTGATCTATAGCGCACCCACAAAGTATTATAATTATATATATCATCCACTAAGTATCAATATAATTATATTATAGGAGAGAATGATGCCACTTGACAACCCATTAGGGTCAACAGACAATGTGCTCGATAATCAAATCTTTGATACCCCAAGCGATGACTCACATCCATCAAATGTGAAAATGTATCTCAATGATGAAGAAGATGATGATGTATAACAACCCACAATTTTCATAAATGTAAATATCCATCTATTAAGTTAGATGATGTACAATCTATCAGTTATATATGAACTCACCTTTTTAAGGGAAAAATTTCACTTTATTACATTACATTACTTTGCCAATATCTCAATATGCAATATAACCTGCATAACTCAAGTTAACGGACTCAGACAACCTACATATGGCAATCCTATCTTCATATATGTCAAGCAAACATCATAACATATCAAGTCAATATCACAATATCATTATTACAAAGTACATTACTCATATGAGGTATCAATTACAACATCATATCAAAAATGGGCTTTAAACCATTATCGAATGCCCTAAACCCTAACCTCATGGAAGGGTTAACTCCTAAAGTGAATGTACAAGCTGCTAAAGCATATGAGTTCCAGGTAAATATACAAATCCAATTGAAAATATTAAATCTCTTTAAACAAAGTAACAATTCCTTAAAGCCAATTATAAAGTTCATTAAGCTCAATCCATAAAATAGCCGTTTTACCTCCATTTTTATTCTCATCTCTTCACTATCACTTGTGAACAAGCTACTATACTCATTTTACAAGATGTAAACCCTAAATATTCTATTCATAAGCTTTCATACATCTTTTTGCACTCAAAACCCTAATTCAAAACCCTAAACCCTAAAACCAAGCTAGTTTCTAAGCCATGACCTGTTTCTTGGCTTTTATCCATTGTAAACCCAAACCAACTCTCAAATGAGTTGTAAAAACTTATTTTACAATCATATCAATCCTATTAAATCATTATTTCATCATTACTTCATCATTTTAAACTTCATCTTGAGTAAAACATATCCTAGAAACCCTAAATATACCTAATTGGTTCATTCAACCCGTTTACTTGTTTTAAACCATTCTAATCCTAAATAACCAACCAAGGGCCATTATAAACTCATAAAATGAGTTTAAAAATCATTATCTATCATTAACTTGGCAATGTACAAGAAATCAAAGCCTAGAAAACCTTAACGAATCCAGAAAACCCTAATTATGCCCTAATTGTAACTTTGACCCGTTTTCTCAATTTCAAACCATTTAAACTTAAACCAACGACCAAACTTCATTAATAATACTTTATATAAGCCCTAGGATTTGTATTCCATCATTCCTAATCAAGAGTATGCAAAATATAAGCCAAGAAAGTCAAGAAAACCCTAAATGAGCCCTAGTTGAACCCGTACTCCCATTTCTTCAATTCTAATCCGTTTTAACCCAAACGAATTGCTAATCTTTGCTAATTACTTTAATCCCAGACCTTAACAACCTATTTCATCATTCCTTAATCATTTATAACACAATGTACCTTGTTAAAACATTTGAAGAACCCGTCGAACAAAAAAAAAAAAAAAAAAAAAAAAAATAAAAAAAAAAAAAAAAAAAAAAAAACAAAAAAGAACCCAAAATAGACCCGGTTTACTTCTATGACCATTTTGACCCCTCTAAATTGCTACCAAGTCCAAATAACCAATGTGAACCTCTTCTAGAATCATAGTAGCAGCTTACTAAGCAACTTTGACTTATCCTTGGTCAAATTTGAAAAGCACATGGCCTTGTTCTTGCCTACTTCAGCCGCGGCATACCCCAACCCCAAACACCTCATCAAAGCTACTTCATAGACCTCCACCATTGATTTCCTAGCTTCTACACATCATAACCTAGACCCTATATGTGTCAAGACCAGATCATAACCCTTGCTTACTCCTTGCTACTTCAAATGGGTATAAATAGGGGCATAGTGTGTTCATTCTTCTTCATCCCCCACTTCCTCCTCTATAACCCTTCATAGTAGCAACTCCTTGCTCAATATGAATTCTAATAGATCTTAAGAAGCTCCAGTAAATAAAGGAAGCAAAAGAAAGCAAGAAACTAGCCTGAGAGTCCCCGTTACTTCAACCGTACGAAGCCGAAGTCCCGATTCGACCTGTTTTTCAAGCTATAAGCGCAAACCATGTTCTATAAGCTTATATTCTGCTCATGAACGTCATAAATGTTCATATGTTCATGCTAAAATAATACTATTAAAGCTTTGAACTCAAAAAACCTAAGTGTATGCCTATTTGAATCCAAAACCGTCCACCCGAAAACCCTAATTTCATGTTTTTTACTTAAACTATGGGTTAAACTTGTAAAGTTTTGTTATAATCAATCCTAATAAGATATTATAATGTTAAAATAAGTGTTTTGATAAGTTATAAGAAAATTTGACCTTAAAACCCGCGCGTTTTCATTTTGAAACCCTAATTTGACCCCTTTCTTTTTTTTTTTTTTTTTTTTTTTTTTTTTTTTTTTTTCTTTTAACTTTTAACTTAACAAATCGTTAAATTAAACCCTATGTTGTGTAAGACCTACATATTTTTAGTTTATTATAAACTTATAAATGACATTGAAATGTTTAAATTAAGCTGCAATGAGGCAATTTTGGACAGTTTTGTAATTATAATCCAGCAAGGGGTTATATGGATCATAAATTTCCAGAACTTATAACTAAAATGGACTAAAAATTTATTTTTATCAAATTATAACTATAGGGATCCTATGTAGTAACATTGATAAGTAAAAGGTTTACTTATATAATCAATAAAAGTTGAAGGACCAAAGTCGAAAAATGCAAACCCAAGGGGTCTACTTGCAATTTCCAAACCCAGGAGTCTCAAATGTACATTTTGAAAAAGTGTAAAATCATAGTCAAAACATTCCAGCATAACTTAATTAATGCTCCCTCGTTGCTTCACATTACCAGATATTAATAAAATGCTTAAACGCTTAGTTTCTAATACCATATATCATTCATCTCAATGTGTATTCAAAAATCATGTCTCGGACCCCTAATCATACCACAATACTAGGGAGCTTCATATTTAAGAAGTTTCATCTTGGTAGCTACGTATAGTCTGAGTTGTTGGGTTTATGATTTAAAGTGACCTAGCTCCACAAACGTTTACTAAATGACTTCTAAACTATGATGGCCCCAACGGTGTTATGATAATTTTTATATCAAAACCAAAATCGATATCCAAACACTTATATATACAATCAAACTAAGACTTTCCATATATTAACCCAGGTTGTCTGTGCATTGCCGTGTTTGAAGGCCGTTACATTCATTTCCCTATACATATATATCAATTTCCCTATTAACTTTCAGGTGGTTCATAGCCACGCATTTCAAATTTTTCCCTTTTATAAACCCACGAAGGGAGATAACATGCCTATAAACAAAATGTCCAATTATTTCTACATGCTATTTCAATTTACTATTGCCTAAGTAACTGCTTTGCCTTTAAGTCCCCATAATCATGAACCGTTAATTACTCTCCGTAGTAAGCGCGAATGATGTGAATAGATCTATTTGGGCTGGACTCCCCATTGGTGTACCCAGTTACGTGTAACCAATTGCACATCATTAGAAATCACGCGGGTATTTTGGCAAAGGTGCCCGCAGGGGCAATATTATCATTATAACCTAAGGCATCGGATTCATGAGCTAATGGCAATACTAAATTATGTTTTCAATACTGGGTGTATATCAATGTAACCCAAATATCGCATTTGCATTCAAATTATATTACTTAAACCTATGGATTTCACTCAACCTTTGTGTTGACTTTTTAGCATGTTTTATCTCAGGTAACTAATGGCACGGAGTGACGAGGACACGAAGATGGAAAAACCGTTATCATTCAAATGTTGTATTTTAGATTCTGGAAACCTCTCGTTTGTAAAAACTCTGAAGAAATAATGAATGATAACTTATTTTTCAAAAACGACTCTTTTGATTCGTTTTCTATGATTATGACTGTTGTACCCTTGAAGTAATACCCCAGATTAGCTTCCGCTGCTATATGTAAAAATGGGGGTGTTACAGATTTGGTATCAAGAGCCTACGTTATAGAGAACAAGGTTAAAACCTTAACTATAACTACTTTTCTTTTTCCATCCAAGAAAGTCCTCCGTGCCGCTATATTTCCCGGAATGGTATGTAAAGTTACATAACTATTATATTACTAAATAAATAACTTATGTTATTTACTGCTGGGTTATTAACAGAACGATGTCTTCCCCCGATCATCCTATTTCTAATTTGGAGGATGTCTTTTCTTCCAATTTCCCAAACTATGTTCCTCCGGCTTCACCGGATTATGTCCCGACCTCTCCAGGGAAAACTTACTCCAGTGCTTCCAATTCATTTGGAATTGTCCCACTAACTTCACCGACCCTTTCGTTATTTCCCGATGATCCTTACATGAAAGCCTTACAAGCTTTCTATACTGAAAAGTCACCAATCCCGTCTCCAATTATCATACCACCTAAAACTCAAGAATTTTTCCTCCCAGAAGGACTCCTTTCACCAATGCAGTTGTCTCCATCTACCCCATCCCAACCTCAAGCTCTTGAGATTGGTGAAACTTCCCGGAAATCAGCTATCAAACGTCACGAAGAGCAAATTCAGGGTATCCAAGGTTATCTAGAAGAAATCCCTCCTGAACGTTTTGAACAAATTGAAAATGGCATAGAAGGTCTTGGTAAAGGAACAATAATCATCCAACGTGATTTTGACGCCTTAGCAGCAGAACTCCAGCAAGCTCATACTCAGATCACTAAACTCCGGAGAAAGCAAATAGGATCCAACCATAAGATCTCCTTAGCTCGTTACAGAATCGCAGAATTGGCAGAAGTCATCAATGATATGGAAACTCGTCACCAAGAAGATATAGAAAAACTCATGAACTCTATCATCGAACTCCAGAACCGCATTCAGTGATCATCTAGTTTCTAGTTTATAGTTTAAATTCCAGTCTTTAGTCTTAACCTAGCCACGGGATGTGTGGTATAAATAAAAACACTTGTCAAATCTTGACTATGTACAGTAAAAAGGCAAGTTGTTCTAATATAAAGGCAATCCCGTTTCATACCTTGTTGTTTTTCCTGCTTTATTGCATCGCATCATCCATCCACCTTCATTTATTCATCATTCCTTCATCCATCATTCATCTATCATACGCATCATTATATTTATCATTATCCCATAACCTATATCCAAAGCTTCAATATCTTTATTGTTAAATATGCTTAAAGTTTAAAACTGAGTATTTCTCTTTAAAAATTTTGAGCATTACTCCTATCATTCTTATTACGTGTTATCTTTTGTTGATAGAATGCCTCCAAAAAGAGCATCAACAACGGAAGCACCAGCTATGACTCAAGATGCCATTAGAAAGTTAGTAGCTGATAGTGTCACCTCGGCTCTAGAAGCTCAAGCTGCGACAATGGCAAGTGCTAGTAATCCCAACAGGAACACCGGTCCTACTGGAACTCCTGCAGTGAAAATGGGAAACTACAAAGAGTTTATCAGCTGTCAACCTTTCTACCTTAATGGTACGGAAGGAGCAGTAGGTCTTATTCGCTGGTTTGAACGAACCGAATCAGTATTCTCTCGTAGCAGATGTGCCAAAGAAAACAAAGTAACTTTTGCTACTGGTACTTTAACTGACGATGCCTTGTCCTGGTGGAAATGCAAATCCCAGCCCAATGGGAATAGACTAGCCATCAAATCACCTGGACTGAGTTAAAAAGGCTTCTGACGAACAAGTATTGTCCTCGGACTGAGATCAGGAAGATGGAAGAAGAACTTTACAATCTGATTGTAAAGGGAAATGATCTTAAACCTTATGTTAGAAATTCCCAGAATTAACGTTCTATGCAAATCATGGTGCCAAACAACGATAAACTCTTAGAATCTTTATCGGAGGTCTACCTCGAAGCATTGAAGGAAATGTTACTGCCTCTAAACCTCAAACTTTAGAGGAGGCCATTAACATAGCCCAAAGGCTAATGGATCAAGTAACTAAGCATGCTCCAATGCAAGTATCAAGTGACAACAAAAGAAAGTTTGACGACAAAAGAACTTTCAACAACAGCTCCCGCAGCAACAACAACTACCGCAACTCTAATAATCGTTACAATAATCATCGACAACAGAACCGAAGACAAGAAGTTGGTAGAGCCTATGCTATTACTTCATCGAAAAACGGTAGTATGTCGGAGATGTCCCTCTGTGTAAAAGGTGCAATTACCATCACACCGGACCTGTACTGGTAGTTGTAATAAATTGCAACAGAATGGGCCCATCTAAGCAAGAACTGCCAAAGCAATAAGCCAAACACCGGAATAATCAACTCCAGTGAGACAGTGGTTTGCCATCCTATGGGGAGAAAGGACACTACACAAATCAGTAGCCAAAAGAACCAACATTAATGCCCAAGGAAAGAGCAATTGCAAAGAGATAATGAATGCCCAACAAGACCAAAACGTCGTTACGTGTAGTTTTCTCCTAATCAGCATTAGGTCAGGGTATTATTTGATTCCGGAGCTGATAGAAGTTTTATATCCTTATCGCTTGCCCCTATGCTAAATATTCCGTCTATTACAGTAGATACCTTTTATAATATCGAAATGGCTGACGGAAACTTAGTAAGCACAAACACTATTATTAAAGGTTGCACTCTAACTTTGCTAAATCAACCTTTTGAAATCGATCTCATGCCACATAACTTGGTAAGATTCCAGCCTTAGTCCATTGGTAATGGGATTGGTTTATCCAAATATCAAGCAAAATTCTCTGTGCGAGAAAGTTGTTCACATTCCTATCGACGGTGAAACTCTAATCATTCAAGGTGATCGAAGTAAAACTCGACTAAATCTCATATCCTGCATAAAAACCGAAAAGTATATATCCCGAGGTTGTCAAGTTTTTATGATCCAAGTTATGGAGAAGAAAGCAGACGAGAAGAGACTTGAAGACATTTCCGTAGTCAAAGAATTTCCAGACGTCTTTCCTGAAGATCTACCTGGTATCCCTCCCATTCGCCAAGTAGAATTCCAAATCGACTTAATCCCCGGAGCAGCACCTATAGCTCGAACACCTTATAGATTAGCTCCTTCAGAAATGCAGGAGTTGTCTAATCAACTTCAAGAACTAACCGACCGAGGTTTCATTCGACCAAGTACATCGCCTTGGGGAGCTCCTGTCTTATTTGTTAAAAAGAAAGACGGATCTTTTAGAATGTGTATCGATTACCGAGAGTTGAATAAACTTACTATAAAGAATCGTTACCCATTACCCAAGATCGATGACTTATTCGATCAACTTCAAGGTTCAAGCTCTACTCACAAATCGACTTAAGATCAGGTAACTTCAACGAGAGTAAAGGAATAAGATTAATTCCTAAGAACTGCTTTTCAGAACGAGATACGGATCACTATGAATTTTCAGGTCATGTCATTGGGGGTTAACAAATGCACCTGCTGTATTCATGGATCTCATGAATCGTGTTTGTAAACCTTAATATTGGATAAGTTTGTAATTGTGTTCATCGATGATATTCTTATCTATTCTCGCAACGAAGAAGAACATGCAAGTCATCTCAGAATTATCTTAGAATTACTCAGAAAAGAGAAATTGTATGCCAAATTCTCTAAATGTGATTTCTGGATACATATCGTACAATTTCTTGGTCACCTCATCAATAATCAAGGACTTCATGTTGACCCTGCCAAAATCGAAGCCGTTAAGAATTGGACATCCCCCGCTACACCCACAGAAGTGCGTCAATTCTTAGGACTCGCCGGCTATTATCGAAGATTTATCGAAGGTTTTTCAAAGATTGCAAAGCCTTTGACTAAATTAACCCAGAAAAATAAGAGTTATATCTGGGGCGAAGAACAAGAATCAGCTTTTCAACTCCTTAAACAAAAACTCTGTGAAGCACCAATCTTAGCATTACCAGAAGGAAACGATAATTTTGTCGTTTACTGTGATGCATCTCTTCAAGGGTTAGGAGTTGTACTAATGCAACGAGAAAAAGTCATTGCTTATGCATCTCGACAACTCAAACCTCATGAAGAAAACTATACTACTCACGATCTCGAATTAGGAGCAGTAATATTCGCTCTTAAAATCTGGAGACACTATCTATACGGTACAAAGTGTATAGTTTTCACTGATCACAAGAGCCTTCAACATATTCTTCGTCAAAAAGAATTGAATATGAGGCAACGCCGATGGTTAGAACTACTCGCAGATTATGATTGTGAAATTTGTTATCATCCCGGAAAGGCAAATGTTGTAGCAGATGCCTTAAGTCGAAAGAAACGAATCAAACCCCTTCGAGTTCGAGCATTAATCTTAACCGTTCATCCAAAATTACCATTTCAAATCCTCGAAGCCCAAAATGAAGCCCTCAAAGAAGAAAATGTCAAAAACGAGAACCTACGAGGAATGGACAAATCATTTGAAATTCGTCCTGATGGAACTCGCTGTATCAAAAACCGAAGCTGGTTACCCCTTTTTGGCGGTTTAAGAGACTTAATCATGCACGAGTCTCATAAATCCAAATATTCTATTCACCCGGGTTCTGATAAGATGTACCACGACTTAAAGAAACTCTATTGGTGGCCTAACATGAAGGCAATCATCGCAGGATATGTTAGCAAGTGTTTGACATGTTCTAGAGTTAAAGCAGAATGTCAAAAGCCATCCGGCTTATTGGTACAACCAGAAATTCCTATGTGGAAATGGGAAAGAATAACAATGGATTTTGTCACAAAGCTACCCAAAACCTCAATCGGACATGATACCATCTGGGTCATTGTCGATCGTCTCACCAAATCATCTCATTTCATACCCATTCGAGCGACTGATAGTATGGAAACTCTTACAAGGTTATACATCAAAGAAATAGTCTCTCGACATGGCGTGCCAATTTCTATCATCTCGGATCGTGACAGTCATTTCACATCCAGATTCTGGCAGTCATTGCAAAATGCTTTGGGTACTCAATTAGACATGAGTACAGCATATCACCCTGAAACCGATGGACAAAGTGAAAGAACCATCCAAACTCTCGAAGACATGCTACGAGCTTGTGTCATAGATTTCGGGAAAGGATGGGATAAACATTTACCATTAGGTAGAATTTTCGTCAACAACCATTAATCAATGCCATGTACAAGGCACACCGTTCCGAAGCACTTTATGGACGAAAGTGTAGATCACCTGTTTGCTGGGCTGAAGTTGGAGATTCTCAACTTACAGGACCAGAAATAATTCAAGAAACCACTGAAAAGATCGTACAAATTCGCCAACGCTTGCAAGCTGCAAGAGATAGACAAAGAAGTTACGCCAATGTAAGGCGAAAGCCTTTAGAATTTCAAGTTGGCGATCGTGTTATGTTGAAAGTATCACCTCGCAAGGGTATCTTTCGATTCGGAAAACGAGGAAAGCTTAATCCATGATACATTGGACCATTCAAAATACTTGAACGAATTAGCCCAGTGGCATACAAACTAGAGCTTCCTGAAGAGCTTAGTAGTATCCACAATACTTTCCACATTTCTAATCTCAAGAAGTGTTTATCCGACGAATCTCTCGTTATTCCAATGAAAGAACTTCAACTCGACGATAAGCTCAACTTTGTAGAAGAACCAGTAGAAGTTATGGACCGTGAGATCAAGCAACTCAAGCGAAGTCGTATCCCTATAATCAAAGTACGATGGAACTCTAAAAGAGGACCAGAGTTTACATGGGAACGCGAAGACGAAATTCATGCCAAATATCCTCATCTATTTTCAATCATCACTTCAAGTTCAATTAAATCTCGGGACGAGATTTTGGTAAGGGTGGAGACTATAACAACCCACAATTTTCATAAATGTAAATATCCATCTATTAAGTTAGATGATGTACAATCTATCAGTTATATATGAACTCACCTTTTTCAGGGAAATTTTTCGCTTTATTACATTACATTACTTTGCCAATATCTCAATAAGCCCAATATAACCTGCAAACTCAAGTTAACGGACTCAGACAACCACATAGGCCAATCTTATCCTCATATATGTCAAGCAAACATCATAACATATCAAGTCAATATCACAATATCATTATTACAAAGTACATTACTCATATGAGGTATCAATTACAACATCATATCAAAAATGGGCTTTAAACCATTATCGAATGCCCTAAACCCTAACCTCATGGAAGGGTTAACTCCTAAAGTGAATGTACAAGCTGCTAAAGCATGTGTACAGGTAATATAACATCTCAATTGAAATATATAATCTCTTTAAATCAAAGTACAAGTCCTTAAAAGCTCAATGTATAAGTCATTAAGCTCAATCCATAAAATAGCCGTTTTACCTCCATTTTTATTCTCATCTCTTCACTATCACTTGTGAACAAGCTACTATACTCATTTTACAAGATGTAAACCCTAAATATTCTATTCATAAGCTTTCATACATCTTTTTGCACTCAAAACCCTAATTCAAAACCCTAAACCCTAAAACCAAGCTAGTTTCTAAGCCATGACCTGTTTCTTGGCTTTTATCCATTGTAAACCCAAACCAACTCTCAAATGAGTTGTAAAAACTTATTTTACAATCATATCAATCCTATTAAATCATTATTTCATCATTACTTCATCATTTTACTTCACTTGTACGTAAAACATATCCTAGAAACCCTAAATATACCTAATTGGTTCATTCAACCCGTTTACTTGTTTTAAACCATTCTAATCCCAAATAACCAACCAAGGGCCATTATAAACTCATAAAATGAGTTTAAAAATCATTATCTATCATTAACTTTGAGGCAATGTAACAGAAATAAAGCCTAGAAACCTTAACCATCAAAAACCCTAATTATGCCCTAATTGTAATTTTGACCCGTTTTCTCAATTTCAACCCATTTAAACTTAAACCAACGACCAAAATTCATTAATAATACTTTATATAAGCCCTAGGATTTGTATTCCATCATTCCTAATCAAGAGTATGCAAAATATAAGCAAGAAAGTCAAGAAAACCCTAAATGAGCCCTAGTTGAACCCGTACTCCCCATTTCTCAAATTCTAATCCGTTATTAACTCCCAAACTGAATTGCTAATCTTTGCTAATTACTTAATCCCAGACCTTAACAACCAAATTCATCATTTCTTAATCATTTTATAACACAATGTACCTTGTAAAACATTTGAAGAACCCGTTGAACCCAAAATAGACCGTTTACTTCAATGCCCATTTTGACCCCTCTTAAATTGTTACCAGTCCAAATAACCAAGTGAACCTCTTCTAGAATCATAGTATCAGCTTACTAAGCAACTTTGACTTATCCTTTGTCAAATTTGAAAAGCACATGGCCTTGTTCTTGCCTACTTCAGCCGCGGCATACCTCAACCCCAAACACCTCATCAAAGCTACTTCATAGACCTCCATCATTTGTTTCCTACTTCTACACATCAAACCTAGACCCTCCTATGTGTCAAGACCAGATTCATAACCCTTGCTTACCACTTGCTACTCCAAAAGGGTATAAATAAGGGCAATAGTGTGTTCATTCTTCTTCACCCCTACTTCCTCCCTATAACCCTTCAAAATAGCAACTCCATGGCGCAATATGAATTCTATAGATTCTTAAAAGTCTCACGTGTACAGAAAGGAAGCAAAAGAAAGCAAGAAACGAAGCCCGAGAGTCGTTACTCTAGCCGTACGAAGCCGAAAGTCCCGATTCTGACCCGTTTCCAAGCTATAAGCTCAAACCAGGTTCTATAAGCTTATATTCTGCTCATGTAACGTCATAATGTTCATATGTTCTTGCTAAAATCATAATATAAAGCTTTGAACTCAAAAACCTAAGTGTTATGCCTTTTTGATCCAAAACCGTACACCCGAAACCCTAATTTCATGTTTTTACTTAAACTATGAGTTAAACTTGTAAACTTTTGTTATAATCAATCCTAATAAGCTATTATAATGTTAAAATAAGTGCTTTGATAAGTCATAAGAAAATTTGACCTTAAAACCCGCGCGTTTTCATTTTGAAACCCTAATTTGACCCATTTTACCTTTTAACTTAACAAATCGTTAAATTAAACTTATGTTGTGTTAAACCTTCATATTTTAGTTTATTATAACTTATAAATGACTATTGAAATGTTAAATTAAGCTTGCATGGCAATTTGGACATGTTTTGTAATTATAATCCATGCAAGGGTATATAATCAAATTTCGAAACTTATAACTAAAAGGACTAACAAATGTCATTTTATCAAAGTTTATCAACTATAGAGAATCTATTATGTCCACTTATAAAGTATAAGGTTTACTTAGTAATATCAATAAAAAGTTGAAGGACCAAAGTCATAAAAATGCAAACCCTAGGGGTCTACTTGCAATTTCCAAACCCAAGGGTCTAAAATGTAACATTTTGAAAAAGTGTAAAATCATATCCAAAAACATTTCCAGACACATAATTAATTAACGCTCCTCGTGCTTAACATTTCCAGATATTGAATAAAATGCTTAAAACTGCTTATGTTCTAATCCTTATATCATTCATCATCAATGTGCTTTCAAAAATCATGTCTCGGACCCTAATCATACCACAATACTAGGGAGCTTCATATTAAGAAGTTTCATCTTGGTACTACGTTCTGTCTGAGTTGTTGGGTTTACGATTTAAAGTGCCCTAGCTCCACAAACGTTTACTAAATGACTTCTAAACTATGATGGCCCGAACGGTGTTATGATAATTTTTATATCAAAACCAACATCGATATCCAAACACTTATATATACAATCAAACTAAGACTTGCCATATATTAACCCAGGTTGTCTGTGATTGCCGTGTTGAAGCCGTTACATTCATTCCCTATACATTAGCTATCAATTTCCCTATAACTGTTCAGGTGAGTTCATAGCCTCGCATTTCAATCTTTTTATAAACCCGCGAGGGAGATACATGCTATAAACATGAATGCAATTATTTCTACATGCTATTTCAATTTACTATTGCCTAAGTAACTGCTTTGCCTTTAAGTCCCCATAATCATGAACCGTTAATTACTCTCCGTAGTAAGCGCGAATGATGTGAATAGATCTATTTGGGCTGGACTCCCCGTTGGTGTACCCAGTTACGTGTAACCAATTGCACATCATTAGAAATCACGCGGGTATTTTGGCAAAGGTGCCCGCAGGGGCAATATTATCATTATAACCTAAGGCATCGGATTCATGAGCTAATGGCAATACTAAATTATGTTTTCAATACTGGGTGTATATCAATGTAACCCAATATCGCATTTGCATTCAAATTATATTACTTAAACCTATGGATTTCACTCAACCTTTGTGTTGACTTTTTAGCATGTTTTATCTCAGGTAACTAATGGCACGGAGTGGCGAGGACATGAAGATGGAAAAACCGTTATCATTCAAACTTTATTGTATAGATTTTGGGAACCTCTCGTTTGTAAAAACTCTAAAGAAATAATGAATGATAACTTATTTTCAAAAACGACTCTTTTTGATTCGTTTTCTATGATTATGACTGTTGTACCTTGAAGTAATACCCCAGATTAGCTTCTGCTGCTATATGTAAAAATGGGGGTGTTACATACTCCCCTAGTTTTTCTCAAAGATGGAGAAGAAACAAATGATAAACTGGCTAAATCATCATCCAAGAATTGTCCACATGAAACTCCTAAGAACTTTTAGGCTTCTCCTCATCAAATATAACCTACAAATCAAAGACAAAAACAACTATACCAAGTGTAAAATCCATGGGCAAATGATAAATACAACCTCATTAACTACGTTTAGACTCTATGAAAGCAATAAAGATAGGATGAATGTGTTAATGTAATTATGGTTTCTTGTAGGTTTTAGGAAAATTAAAAATTCCAAAAATTATACAAGATTAATTTCTCAAAAATTAATTAAAAATTGAATTTTCCTGTAGCAAGCCTGGCGACGCCGTCAGGATTAATCCTGGTGACGTCTCCAGGGTCTGTAAAGAAGATTTTTTCTTTCTTTAAAAATTATTGCACGTAAGTCCCCATTAGTTAACTCGTGTAAAATTTACTGCAAAGACCACAAAAATAGTTAACACAATCATATGACTCAAAACAAACACACAAGACACACCTAAAATGCAAGAAAATAAAAGATTGGGTTGCCTCTCAATAAGCGCTTTTGTTTATTAGAGAGTCTTTTAGCTAGACTCAGAGTCGCGATCGCTAAGAATCATGGAAATGATCCAAGTTAAGGATATCACTTAGATTTTCTTTTAGTGAAAGTTTCCTAGTCGTTGGAATTGATTGGAATGCCCTATCAAACTTTTTCCCATCGAGGTCAATTAACTCAACCCTAATGTGCCATGCACCATCCCTTTCCTTAGGTGGTTTATCCTAATCTATAGTGTCCTCAACTAAGTCTTTCGATTCCCATATATTCCCTTTTAAATTAATGGGTATGGCTGCTAAGAACTCCACCATTTTCCTAAATACGAAAACATCCTTAAATGGGTAAACTTCGGCATCCCTAGCTATGGCCCATTCTTCGGGCAAATGGTTATACCAAAAGTCTCTTTTTGCATAATATGGGGGTTGGGCACTTATTCCATCTTCGCTAGTTTGTGGGTTATATGATTCGCGTTTCCCTATGGTCGTCCAACAAGGCACATTATCTTCTCCAAAGTCAAGTTCCCTAACCCCGAATATTGACCTAGTTAGTCTTTCTCCTACCGCTATTTTAGCTTTCTTACAATCGATTACGGCAATTGCTGGCTGACTAAAATCCTCTTCCTACTAATAATGGGCGGTTAGGTTCCTCTTTTCCATCTCT
This sequence comes from Tanacetum coccineum, assembly GCA_026074375.1. NCBI lineage: Eukaryota > Viridiplantae > Streptophyta > Magnoliopsida > Asterales > Asteraceae > Tanacetum > Tanacetum coccineum. The sequence continues at coordinate 191,050 of BQNB010000199.1, forward strand.
ACTACGTGAAAATCCTCAAATAGCTTTAGTTTTCAAACATGAACTTCAACATTCTTCACAATTCCTACGGGGTATGGCTTAGTTCCATCTGCTAATCCTAGGGCATCATCGGTTTCTTCTAATAGTCCTATCTTAAGCTTTTTGAAGAGTTTTAATGGATGTGAATTCACACATGATCCTAAATCGACTAGGGTCTCAAAAGGCTTGGAGTCCCCTAGTCTACAAGGTAGAATGAATAATCCAGGATCCTTCATTTTCTCGGGTGCTACACTTTGGATGTATTCGGATCTATTTTTCCCTAGTTCTAAACTCACTATGTATTTGTCTAGTAGGGCATCATAGATTAAGACATGAGCTAGAACTTCAAGAACCAGTAAGTTGAGATGCAAGTATGCGAACTCATCTTCTAAGGTATTTTTGGTTTCCCTTGTGGTTGGTGTTTCAATTTCATTGGCCGTTAAAGTGTTAACTTGGAGTTGGTCCTTTTGAATATTAGTGGAAGATTTGAAACATGTTTGGATGGCATTGACCGATTTGAAAGAGTTAGAAGAGCTTTCAGGATCCCCCGTTGGATAAGAACGAGCACACGAGGATGAATTAGGGTTCGACTTTGGGTTCTTTACCGTGTCACTTGGGAGTACTCCCGTCATTTGGTCATTAAATGCATTCAATAAAGTGTCTAATTTGTTGGTCACCTCGCTTTGGTATTGTTTGAAATCGGCTTCAAAATTAGATATCTTAGCGTCTTGAGATGCCATGAAGTTAGACATTAATTCTTCAATATTTGATTGTTTAAAATTGTGAGAGGTGTTGTTGAAGGACCGGTTTGGGTACGAACCGTTTGATTGGAACGGATTTGGTAGGGTTGAAAAAGTATTTTGGGAATTTTAGGGTTGTCTCCACCTAAGGTTTGGGTGACTTTTCCATGATGGATTGTAGGTGTCACCAAGGTTATTTTGCTTAGGTTTAAAACTGTAGCACTTACCTCCCGCTTCGTCGGTACGCGTGGATGCATATTCAACAAAAGCTTGCTCAGGATTTTCCATGTAATCTTGAGTGTCGTGAGGACCACTACAAATTTCACATGAAAAAGAGATTTTGTTCACTTAGACGGGTTGTTTAGGAGCAAGATGAGCTTCCATCAAATGGTGGACTTGATTTTCGAGCTCGATGAGGCGTCAGTCGAATGTACTTAGGACATCTTAAGGCATAGAGATAGCCTTGACCGGTTTAGTAGAATCTTTTGGGTCACTCCAACTTTCATTTTCATAGAGGATGAGGTCTTCTAATAATGCCCATGATTCTTTGTCGCTTTTGTCACGTAGCTTGCCACTGGCAGGCTTGATCGATGGTTCGCCTTGTGATTGGATTGACATGGTCATAGAAAATTTGGATTAGGAGCCAAAGGTCTATGCCATGATGAGGGACTTTTTGGAGTAAGTCCTTGAAACGAGTCCATGCTTCGGAGAGAAATTTACCTTGGTGTTGTTGGAACATCAAGATGTCATTGCGGAGTTTAGAATTCCTTACCGATGGAAAGAATTGAGCAAAGAAACGAGTAGTAAGATCCTCCCAAGTGGAGATGGGTCATGCGAGGAGACGTTCAAGCCAATTGCTAGCTTGATCTTGAAGGGAAAATTAAAATAAACACAGGCGCGTTCTTTCCCTATTATCAACATTAAGGTCATGAGAGTCTAAAATCTTTAAGAAATCCTTAAGATGTTGATTTGGATCCTCGGACCAAAGTCTGTGGAATGAGCATCCGTTTTGCACCAACCGGATGGTGTCGGATTGAAGAGGCACTACATTGTTCCCATCAGGGAGTTCAATGGTGTTTCGGTAGCCCTCAAGGCTAGGTCGAGAATAATATCCTAAGGTACGGCATGGAATTTCGTCTCCCATTGAGATCAACGAAAGGATTTACGAACAAAAACACAAAGAAAAGATAGACTACAAGAAAGCTAATAATACGAAAATAAAAATCTCACTCGAAAGGATTCGAGTAAGTAGACCTAAGCTAAATAAAATTCGGAACCTACGCTATTCCCCGGTAGCGACGCCAAAAACTTTGATGAGGTTGTAAATCCCACTTCAGTTTTACAACTCCTTAGGCAGTGCACCTAACCGTTGTAGTGTAGTATAGGCAAGACACGGGGGTTGTTATCGTTCTCTAGGGGAATAACACTGTGAAGGTCCAAACTAAATATAACTAAGATCTAGAAGATTGAAAGAAGAATATTTTTCTATTTTTATAATTAATAAAAGCAAGTAAAATCTTAGGGTATGAAGGTAGTTTGATTAATACTAATAATTAACTAATTAAACTAAATAAGGAAAAGATAATTTGTATGATAGGGGAGTAGTGTTTACTTAATCAAGCATGGTCCTTGGTATGTTTTTCCTAACTCTACTTCCTTGTCACACTTGTGATGTGTGTGTAAGTATTTTCGAGAAGCATGATGAATTATACGAAAACGTCGTCTATGTTGTATCTTGCTAGGGCATCACACGTGCAAGGTAGTATGAATACTATTACACGGCCCCTAGGGAGATATACGCGCATTAAAACACTTAAAGGGTATCATCCACATATGGGTAAAGTAGTATGAAGAATGTTACCTATGGAATTCTTTCTACACAATCACGCCGCTCTAGGTCTTTGATATGCTTAAGTAACAAGGGTTCTAGAGACTAAGCATGCATACACATCAACAAGAAGCAATATAATTAAGATCTACATACCAATTCACATGCAATCATAAGCAAACACTTAAAAGATCTAGCTTAGCATGTTCAAGATAGATGAAGCACAAATATCAATCAAACAATAAGACATATTGAAAGATAAAGGATAAAGAACTTCACTATTATGAATCAAGCAATTAGGGATGGTATAGAAGGCTTGGGAAACCCTAAAATACTCCCAAAATCTGGTACAAGTCGTTCTCCCATGAACTAAACCCTAATCCTTTATGATAATGTATATTTAAAACGTAAAAATCGAGTTTGTATCTATAGACTCCAGGGCGAGACGGTGTTACATATTCTCCAGACGTCGTCCCCACGCTAGGGTTTCTAAGGCTTCATATTTGAAGGCTAATCCAGACGGCGTCATAATAAATCTAGAAGGCGTCGCTTAATGCTTCAAACGGCGTCACAATAAATCTAGACGGTGTCTCCACTCTCTGATCTTCAATCATTAATTGTATCTTCGTGCCCATTTGCCATCTTGTTCAGTTTCTTCCAAAATTAAGCCCAAGTCATGTGTTTTTCCTCCAATTGTCTTCCAAGTGCTAAAAATGCAAAAAGAAACAATTAAGCACATATTTAAAGCATTTTTGCATGATTATAAGGGTAAAATGACCCCGAAAAAGTGTATAGAATTACACCTCATCAGAAAGGATTTGAGAGATTGAATTAATGATTGAGAGATATGCAAAATGGCTTAAAAATTCGTCTCTATTTATAGGCTAAGAAGGGGCCGAAGTGTGGCGCACATTCTAAAATGTGCGGCTTACTTCGCGTACGTCGATGCAAGAATCTTTAATGCTGCAAGGAAGTGCGGCGCACTTTCGTAGAAAACCGGCATACTTGGTGTGTTAATGCAGTCTTCATTTAATTCTCTTAAACTTGATAGGAAGTGCGGCGTACATATAGAAATGTGCGGCGTACTTCTAGGAATTTCCAGTTTTAGTCCCTTCTTTTCTTTTAACTTGTCTTCCAATGGGTATAAACACTTGTACTTTGATCGTTTTAAGCTCAAAATATCTTCAAGTGAACCTGCATGTATTTCATTCTATTAAGTACCAAAAGTTCATGAGAAATGATAAAATATATACAAATAACGCCGCCAAAAACATGTCTAATTTACGCGTTATCAGTACCCGATCAGTTGTAGGTTCGTTGGTAAGTAGGGTGTCGGTCACTAAGAGCGAGTGTTAACACTTAAATATATCAGTATTTTAGTTATCTAAGTTAGTCCTAATTATCCTATGTTAACACCTAAACTAACGCAAAGGGGAGTTTTCAGCCTGAGAGACTGGCACGTGTTTGGGTTACCTAATCTAAGTGATGACAATTAAGACACACAAGTTGATAAACAGACAATAAAGAAGCAATCAAACCTTATGTTAGGAAAACGTATTAGCCAGTTTAATCTAATAAAACGCAGGTATTATTTATAAGTCCAATAATTGTTTTACTTTGTTGGTGATATATTATTCTTAAGTTTAGGCGCTACTTCTTCTTAAACTCCAGATTCATCAATTCTATCACAAGTAACCAAACCCGCATAAAGCATTCACAGTCGATTATAATCTATCTTGGGAGACGATAATGGTGATAATATCAAAACCTAGCTCATGGAGACTTTACTAACTTACTGCTTAACAAAATTTTATATACTATTAGTCTATTGTCCAGATCTTTACCCAAGGAATCAGAATGATATTTGTTAGTCCTAGGTCACATGTTAGTCTACCTATTCACTAAACCAAGGGTATTGACATGTCAATATTTGTGATCCTATTACTCTAGATATATAAACGGCTGCATGTAGTTCTATCTCGGACTATAGCTAACGCTCTATTTGTATTCCTAGATCTAGTTGAATGATAGGTTAAACACATGCTTAAGCACATAAACAAGTATAAATTGATAAAAATAATAAACACGCAACTAATAAGCAAACAATCAACATAAACAGAACCAAACATTAAATTATCATAAACATGGCTAATACCTAAAGGTATTAGCCGATAGTCATTGTAAACTTATACAAATGTCATAGACGAGCGATTAAAGTAATTGTGAGTCCCAAACTGAACAGATCTTTATAGCCTGCTAAGGGTGATAGCCAACTTGTATAAATACAGATTGACTATAGAGAAAACACTAACTATGAATACTTATTGTATATGCAGAATCTAGACAATAGTATTGAGAAGAATAATGAAAAACTAAACTTTGATTTCTATTAATCTACTAAAGTGATTACAGATTACTAACTATGATAACTAATGTTGAGGTGTGAATGATATTGGAAGTGACGATATTCTCTAAACCCTACGGCCTCCTTTTATAGGTTAAGGAGTCTAAGTAGGTTACAAAGACCATTAATACTTTCTATATTATTCTACATCAATACTATTAATGGTTTCCATAATTCCTAGTCAAACAATTCAATATAATTAATACACATTAATACATTTCCTAATAAACCATGTAACTAACTATTAGCATTAATGTGTTCTTCTATCTTGTTGTAACTCTTCATCAACATAATAACTCAACATTAATGTTTTCAATCATAAAGTCTTCAATCATCATTAATGTCTTCAATCATCATTAATGTCTTCAATCAACATTAATTTCTTTAGTTGAAACTTCTCTTTTATCATTGACTAGTAGCTTTAATATTTAACAGTATTAAGAAGACTTTTAATTCCCAACAACACTCTTTGGTCAACATGTAGAGACTTTCACAGGCACAATGTTCCTAAACATGGATCAACTAGACAAGCAACTTGGCAAAGAAGAATTTTAAGAGATTGGATTCATGGTTGCTTTTAAAGTACTCGAGACAGAGTTTTAGATGTTTATCAAGTCACGGATTTATTTAGATGATGAATATGTT
>BQNB010000200.1:0-71418 GCA_026074375.1 Tanacetum coccineum
TGGCATTGCATGAGGACACGGAAATAGTTTAGTATGGGGTATTTTGGTATGTGATTAATTACACATTCCTTTTACCTAATAAAACGAGCCTAAAATGACTAAAATATATCATAAATGCATTGTATTTGTGTGTTTTGTGATTTATGCTGTGCAAGTAACATATATTCACTAAAGGACAAAAACAAAGCCAAAACCGACAAAATCGAGCACGGGAATGGAAAGAGCGTGAAAAGCCGAAGTCGAGGACATAAGCATCTTATTGGGCCAACCCGTACCCAAGTTAATGGGCCAAGTCAGCCCATTAAGCCTTTTATATAATTAAAAGCCCATGATAAAAGCCTAAATCTAATTAATTTAAACCTGGCCCAAATTAAAGCCCAAACTAAAAAGCCCGTTAACCCTAAACCTTTTACTCCATTAGTCCTTTGGGACTAACATAGTTAGTCCTTATGGGTTTTCACCATTAGTCCTTACACCCTAACCCCGTTACCCTTTACCCTTAACCCCATTACAAATCAAACTCCTTAAACCTTTTCCCGCCAAATCCAAATACTATTCACCCAACCCTTTCGTCCTACCTTGCAACCTGACAAACACCCTTAACCTTTTCTTCCCTACAACCCGACAACCCTATTTAACCCTTTCTCCTAAGAATTAACAAGACACGTTGGCAATCCTATGATAATTGATTGGTTGATGGACATCAATGGCTGAGATCAAGATAAATGGATTCAAGGGCTATGATTAAAGGCTTGGAGAGCACTCTCAATCCCTCTCACAGAAGAAACACACCTCAAAGGGCTAGAGCTTCTCAATTCGGCTATAAATAGATGGTGTTTTCACACATAAAAAAGAAGATATCAATCTAGTGTAGCTTTTTATTGTATTTTACAGCTTATATTAGTTTAAGTCAGCTTATTGTAACTTTCTTTTCAAGTCTTGTAAACGTTTTTTAAGTTTTAATGAAATTCCAAGTTTAATGTTAAAATTCTGTTTTTGTGTTAATGAATCTTATGTTTGAAAATGTTTTGATAAGCTTCATATAAGCTCTTGTTTAAGCTGTTTTACTAAAACAATATAAACCTTTACATAGCTTATAGTGTTTAAGCTAATTTCACTCAAAATTCACCCCTAAAATACCTCAGCTTAACTTGGAAGATAAGCCAAACCTGGATGGGCTTATATGACCATACTAGCTTGTTTTCAAACAAGCTAGAGCTTGTTGATAAGCTCTAAGAGCATTTATTGTCCTTGTTTAAGCAAAGGACTTAGTAAGTTTTCACTTTTTACTTTTTAGCTTATTTACTGTTTTGCTTATTAGACTGCTTATCTTCTGCTTATTTATGCTTATTTATGTTGCCTATTGCTTATTGATGCTTGCTTATTGTTTAAATCTTCTTTGTTCATGTTTTTATATAAAACTGTCTTATTTAGCTTAAAACTGCTTATGTTGTTTGCTTATTGTTAAGTGCTTATTGAAGGTTGGATTTTGCTTATTAAGTCTTAAGATTGTTAGTTTGTCATCTGTTTTTAAAAACTTTAGCTTAAAACAGTCAAAATCAAGCTTAAAATGGTTTTTAAATTTTTAAAGGGGTGTTTGGGATAAGCAGCACTAACCTTAGTTAGTGTTGTTTGACCACTCATTGGTCTTTAAACCAACTTTGAAAAGCTTTAAATAAGCCTTATAATCAGTTTTCATAAAGTTTTTGCAAGTCATATCAAGTTTTAAGGTTTAATCTACCTAATCTTAGAATCTGTGGTTTTAAAACTTATTCAAACTGCTTATATTTAATTTTTGCTTAAAAGTTGTTTTGAGGTCTTGTTTATGCTTCTATTTTGTTTCTAAATGCAGTAAAATAGAGTTGGTTAAGTGTGCAATTGTCTTGTGAGTTTTCTTATCATTCTGTCAAGTAGTATTTCAAGACAGTTTTAAAAAGCTTAAAGTCAGTTTTTGATCTTCAAATTTAGGTTAGTTAATAGATGTTTTAGAATCTGAAATTGACAACACAAGCTTATTGGCCTACAAGCTTAATCTGTTTGTGCTTTTTAGAAACTTAAAACATTGTTTTAGGTTTTTTGATTTTGATAGCACAAGATCTATTGAGTATAGCTTAATTCTGTTAGAGTTTTTTTGGATGTTTAGCTTTCATTTTCTAGCTTATTTCTAAGCCTGAAAGTAGCTTCTCATAAAAACTAAAAAAAGAGCCTAAACAATTTGTAGTGTAATCTGTATCCTCAAGTAGCTTTTATCTTGCATGTTAGTTTTCAAACTGCATTATAATTTTGCTTTTTCTTATTCTTAGTAGTACTAGCTTAATCTGTTTTAATTTTAAGGATTAGATTTTAGCTTTTCTAGCTTAAAAATTATCTCAAAGTAATGGTTTAGCCTGTTTGTCTGTTTTAAGTGTCAACTGTCTTAATGCTTTTAAGTCATTTTCAGCTTATTTTAGTTGCTTATTTTAAATCATTTAAGCTCATTAGGTCTAGGGCTTGAACTGTTTTCAGCTTATTTAGTTTTTCATTTGCTTATTAAGTCTTAAATCTTAGCTTAAAAGTAGTCATTAGTCTCTAAAGTTTTTTTAGTCATCTGTTTTAATATCATATAAAGAGCTTTTTAAATTCTTTTGTTTGCTTATTTTTGTTCCTTAGTGCTTATTAGGTCTAGGTTAGGATCTATTTTTAGCTTATTAGGTTTCTAACTGCTTATTTAGTCTTAAAGTTCAAAAACAGTTTAGGCATTAATCCACTTATTATTTAAAAAAAACCAAAAATGTCATCTTTTTATAAGCTTTTTCTAGCTTATTTTTAAATTCTGTCAAAAGTGCCTTTTTAAAGTTGCTTATTTTGGTCTTATATTTAGCTGTTTTAAAAAGAAATAAAAATAATAATTTTACAAAAAGAGAAGCCACGGGGTTCGAACCCGTGACCTCCCCCTTTCTCATAGCATACGTTTTAACTCACAACACACTCACCATCTGCGCCCTTGGGACTTTTTCGTTATACATCCATACCATTTTATTTTTAACCCATCTTTGCAGTTTCAGCTCTATTTAGCTTATTTCCAGCTTATTCCAATAAGTTGTTTGACTCACTTTATTTTTCTTAGGATTAAAATAGTTAAAAGTACGTTTGGTGATTTTTTCAGATTTTTATAAATTAGTTTAGTATTTTTATAATATTTTTAGATTAAATCTGTTTTAATTCATAATAAATAAAATAAAAGTAAAAAAAATATAATTCTTTTTTCTAAAATTATTTTTAATCATTTAGGACTTTTATAAATTAAATTTGCATTTTTAGGGTTAAAATTTGATAATTTAGGTTTTTAAGTCGCGTTTTTCGATTCCCGTTAACGTTTTTTGTGCTTTAATCTTTAATTGCATTTAATTGTTGCTTTCCTTTATTTGTTTTTTTTTGCATTAGTAGAAATAGAATCAAAACCAAATCTTTGATCATTCAAATCGCGCGATCACAAACTTAACCACGATTCTCCATTCACACTTCGTTGGGACTACGACCCGGGAGGTTTTGAATTTTACTTTGGTTAAAAGTAATTTTCGTAAAACTTTCCTTACTTTCTCTCTTACTATTTGATATTCGGGATTTTAGTTATATATATATATATATTATATTATATAGGCTATTAGACTTTTATCAGTGAGTATAAAAGTTAAGAAGTTTTAGATTTGTGTTGATTGGATAAATATTTGGGAGGGATAATCTTTTTGTTACTTCGTATGAATTAAAAGAGGAGTGATTTGTGACTGCTTATCTTGAGAAGCAGATATGATGGGGGCAGGTATGTGTGATTAGGGTTGTAATTGTGTGAGTCAAATTAGGGATGCGTATGATTAAATAGGATAAGCAAAATGGGCCAGGCATGTGATATTGGGCTAGTATTAATTTTCAAGTGATGGACTGAAATCTAATTTTTATGTGGCAGGCCAGTTAAATCAAATTATGTGGGCATGGGTTCGAAATGTTACATGGTGAGAGAGTGTGATTATTTTTCAAATGTGATATGGGTTGAGGATGATGTATCAAGATGAAATTTTTTTATCATTTTGAAAATTTGGTTAATTTGGACTAAATTTTGATACTAAGTGATATACAGTTATGTTTGAGATTTAAAACGATAAAGTGACTAGATTTTTGGTGACAAGACCGGGATCAATTTTATAAAGAATCGTGGAAATAAATTTGAATGGCTAGATTTGGTATTAATTTTTCTAAGTGACTACGGAGTTGATTGGGTATCACTTATTTGAGATTGAAGTTGACTTTCACGAAGGCGTGTTCTTATTTTATCTTGAAGTCAGGGTTGGTTGGATGCATGATTTCAATGATAACTTGCTCGTGCTTAAGATTTAAGTTGAAGACTTGGTTTATCTAGTTTCTAAAGGTAGTTTCGGTTTGTTTTTCCGTGCCTGTATTTTATCTGAGTTATTAGAGTCCGGAGCGTCACATTACCCCGTTTTACGTCCCCATTAACAAGGGTGGGTCAGCTGTGTCATCTGTTGTTCACGTTTGTGGATGGTTGAAGACCTGGTTTACTATCACTTAAAGGAGTTACGTTGTAGTACTCAGTGTCACACGCTGAAGACGTTGTGGATAATCACAATAGGTGATGAAAGTCTCATACTTTGAGGGGTATTGATTACTTAGAGATTTGCTTGGAGCACAAATTCTCTACACCGCTCTTCCAATATTAGTGCAAGCTTAAGTCACAAGAAGGGGAATTCTACTTCAGTTTCAAGTTTGGTATATCGGGTTTACTCCATCAGTGGTTACTTCAAATAGCCTACAAAGGGGTTGGTAAAGATTGTGTGGAAAACCAGAAGGGGGGGGGGGGTTGAACAGTTTACCGCTTTTTAATTTAATATTTAATGTTTGTTTGTAAAAACTTAAATTCGACTTTTTGTGAATTCAATACTTGCACAATATGAACAATGTAAATATGTAGAAGTAAATAAAAGATAAGAGTTGGAAAGATTAAACCGCAACACAAGAATTTATAGTGGTTCGGTTACGAAGCTCTTCTTCGGCCTACTCCACTCCTCGAGCACCAAACTCAAGAGTTTTCTTCACTATGTCAACAAGCTCCCTTATGGCGGAGAAAACCGTACACAACGTTGCTTATATCAATTTTCGACACTAAGCTAGATGTCGGGAAGTTTCCTTTAAAAAAAAAAATCTTAGCGAAGAACCAATCTATCACAACACAAACTTCACGGACTTGTCACGATCTTCACAACTACTTCACTACTTCCAAGACACAACTTATCTTCACTCTTGTCACGATACATAACTTCTTCAATATTCACAACTTCACACCTTGATCACGACTCCACAATTCTTCAATCTTCACAAATGCCACTCCTTCTTAACTTTTCTCACCACACTACTTATATCACAACTATCTAAACACTACTAAAAGGATAACTTAGATCCAACTTATACTTACCATACAATCACCCAAATCCTAACAACTACACAACTTTACAAGATTTACAAAAGATTTACAAGGTATGGTATGGATGCAACAAGATTACAATATGGATTTTAGGGTGTAATACTTCTTCACTAGATGATGGAAGTATTCTTCTCTTGCACTTGAGGAATTAAGCTTGGATCACTTGGAAACAAAGCTAAATGATTAAATGATCAAAGGATTTTAGAGAGGATATGTGGGCTGTTTTAAGCAGAAAGAATGAGTGCAAAAGGTGAGAAAAATGTTAAGGAATAGTCCAGTATTTATAGGACAAGAAGGAGGAGTGGAGTCTATGGCCGGCCCCCTTAAATAGGGTGCCGACCCCCTAATAATTAAGGGGCCCGCCCATGTATTTAATGGGGCCGCCCCTTTCAGACGCTCCTCTTTTTTGTCCTATCCAGGGGAGGTGTTTACTGGACATTTTCTAGCCGTTTTATGTTCGAAAATTTGAAATTCAAAATGTTTATTTTGAATAAAACATTTCTTTTAAATGTAAAAAATGTTTTGTGATGTTTATAAAAAGTTTACAACATTTTATAAAAGTTTCCTTTGATCATAAAATGCACCAAGCATTTGTTTATTCATACCTTGAAGTGATATAATTTTGAAATGAATATTTACTCCTAATTACTTGTTTATGTTTTAATTTTTCATTGAATGTTTTATATTTGTGATTATCAAATTGTAAGGTTGTAAAAAATATTTTATTAATGTTTTTAGGATTTATTTTATCAACATTTCTCCCCCTTTGTGATGATTACAAACAATTTAAAACTCATTAATGTAAATTATTTTATTAAACAACAGCTATTTAGTGAGTTTTTTGTCATTCCCCCCCCTTTTTGTAGAATCAAAAGGCATCGTCGAGGATTGCTAGTAAAAATCGTCGGGAATAAATTGCTCCCACTTGATGTGTGCTCCCCATCGTTCGAGGGCACCAAGGCATCGAGCTATGGTTTTTGGCTACAAAAATCGAGTAGACAATACAAATATTTTCTAACATGTAGCATGTAGAAAAAATTATGGCAATTGCAAGAAAATCAAATAAGGGTTTAGTCATTCTTTTGTGGCAATGTGTGTATACTCACACAAGATACAAGGAATAGAATACAAGTATGCTGTAGAACATATTGAATACATCATAAAAAATATCCTTAATAGAGCAATGGGAAGAATTTTTGACTTTGCTTGCGGACACAATAAGGGTTTGCGATTATTTGTAGGCATGTTATGAGATTAGATGGTTGTTGATGGAGAGTGTGGAGCGGAGGTGGTTGTGGAGGGATAGTCTCTTTGAACTTAAAGTAGTGGATGTGGTCGAGTGAGAAGATATTCAATCCAATTGATACTCTCACTCAACGCAAAGGAATTGTTTTTGGTTGTAGATGCAACATGGGCAATACCCACTATGAGTTTCAACTTGGTCAATGTTGAGGGTGTGTGGTAGGTTTGGAGAGTATGGTGATGATGGGATGTTGTTTTGTTGTTGAAGAGATGTGCTTTGCTAAGAGGTTTGACTATGTATTGTAAGTTGATTGATGTCATCAACTAGGCTTTCTCTACTTGGAGATAGAGATGATGTGCGTTGAGTTTGGTTGTGTTGAGTGTGATTGTCACTTTAAGGTGGAAATTAAGTGTGGGTTTCATGTGGATTAATGGGTAAAATGGGAAGTAGAGGATGTGAAACATCTAGAGGTGATGTGGAAGTGTCCTTGATGTGAGGATTTAGTAATGTTTGATTGGGGTGATTGTTTTCTTGAGATGGTTCATGATGAGGAGTGAGTGGTTTTGGTATTGGTGAAGTGGAATTGAGTACATTTGATGTGTTGCAAATGTTTGGTTTCTTTCTCCAAATGGGTTTCACACTCATTTTGGCTACCTTTGATGGTTTGGATGTGTGTTTGTTAGGAGATGTCATTGGTGAGGATGATTGTGATGAAGGTGAATGAGAATGTATTTATAGTGAGAGAAAGGTTCAAATAAGGAAGTATGAGAATTCAAAGGATCAATTCCAATAAATGTTTGTGAGTTTAGGGAAACAGTGGCTAAGTCTAGGGGGTGTTTGGTTAAAAAGGGAAGAAAGAATATTGTTTTCCCGTGCATGCCTAGGCCGGTCCCCTTAATTAGGGGCCGCTCCCCTTAAAATTAAGGGGGCTACCCTTTATGAATTAAGGGGGCCGCCTACTGGCATTTCCCAGATTTTCAAAAAATTGATTTTTCTCAAAAATTTTGTGAGGGTTTCAGTTTTGGAGGTTGATTTGCAGCAACTCTATCCTTTTATGGCAATTAAGATATTTTAGCATATAACAATTAAGCATTCAACAAGATTTTTAACTGGCATAGATTGGCATGTAGACATAATAAGGATAAAGAGAAGAAGAGCTAAACATGTTAATGTCACAAAGAGTTTACTTAGCAAGAGGATTAACAAGATAAACCAAACTTTTGTGGAAGAACTAATGTGTGCCTAAATGCAACAAATGTGGAGTAGCGATTATTTCGACACTAAGACATGTAAAACCTAAGAAATAATCAAAATGCTCTTTGATTTAATTTTGCTCAACCAAGATTGTCAAGAAATATATATTAGATTATATATTTTTGACAACAAGTAAGATAACATTATGCATATGAAAAAAAATATTTTTAGCATATCTCAACAATATGTGAAAATTAATTTTTCATGTGATCCTAGTTGTGAGAAAGACTTTCTTTAGAAGATAAATGAATTGGGACTATGTGTAATGAGATATGCATTTAGATAGAGGAATTTGTAAAAGATTGCATACAGGTTTTCCCATTTTTTGTGTTTTTGTGCAAAACAGAAGCCTAGACACAGAGAGAAAAGAAAAAAAAATATGTTTAGTGGGTGGCCCCTTAAAGTCTGGCCGACCCCCTTAAAATTAAGGGGCCCGCCCCTTATGAATTAAGGGGGCCGCCACCTGTTGAGTAATTATTTCTCAGATTTTTGACAAATAGTTCATTATTAATTTTTAGTGCTGAAAACTTAATCGATTTGTTCCATCATTCCTAGGCCTAGACGTAAGTAGTTAAATGGCTCACATTTAAGTGGTTTAGTTAGGATATCGGCTATGTTGTCTTCCAACGTGACCTTTTCTATAGAGATATTTCCTTTTTGAACATTATCGCGAAGGAAGTGATGAGGAATCTCAATGTGTTTTGTTCGTGAGTGTTGAAGGGGATTCTTACTTAAGTCTATAGCCCCTTTGTTATCACACATTATTGGAATGTCGTCTAACCTAACGCCATAGTCTATAAGAGCTTGCTTCATCCATAGAGCTTGTTGACATGCCTTTCCGCTATTACGTATTCCGCTTCGATTGTGGAGATGGCAAGAGCGGTTTGCTTCTTTGAAAACCACGATGTTAGATGACATCCCATAAACGTGCAAACAGCACTAGTGCTCTTGCGATCCACGTAATCTCTCGCATGATCCGAATCCGCATACACTATTGTTTCTATGTCGGATCCCTTAGGATACCATAATCCTAAATGCGTAGTGCCTTTAATGTATCAGAAGATACGTTTAACCGCTTCTAGGTGAGAGGTTTTAGGATCCTCTTGAAAGTGGGCACAAAGGCAAACACTAAACATGATATCGGGTCTATTTGCCGTTAAGTATAATAAACTACCTATCATGCCTCTATATTTGGTATTATCTACAGACTTACCTTCTTCGTCTCTCGTGAGTTTGGTTTCCGTAGACATAGGGGTCTTTATTGGCTTAGAGTCTTCTAGTCCAAATTTCTTAAGCATTTCCTTAATATATTTTGATTGATTAAAAAATATTCCATCATCTAATTGTTTTATTTGTAATCCTAAGAAGAAATTTAGTTCCCCCATCATACTCATTTCAAACTCATCATGCATGATCTTGGCAAAGTCATCACACATTTCTTGACAAGTTGATCCGAATATAATGTCATCAACATATATTTAGACAATAATGAGATTGGAGTCTTTCTTTTTAGTGAAGAGTGTGTTATCTACCATTCCCATGGAGTAATTATGTTTAATAAGAAAGGCTTTTAATCGATCATACCAAGCTTTTAGGGCTTGTTTTAGACCATAAAGAGCTTTCTTAAGTTTGTAGACATAATTAGGTTTTGCGAAGTCAATGAATCCCGGAGGTTGTGCCACGTAAACCTCCTCATTGATAAAACCGTTAAGGAATGCACTCTTCACATCCATTTGGTATAACTTAAAGTCTAGTGCGCAAGCATAAGCTAAAAGTATTCTTATGGACTCTAGTCTAGCTACGGGTGCATATGTTTCGTCGTAATCAATTCCTTCTTGTTGATTATATCCTTGGGCGACTAACCTAGCTTTGTTTCTAGTTACGACGCCATTTTCATCGAGTTTATTTCTATATACCCATTTTGTTCCTATAATGGTCATATCCATGGGATTTGGGACTAGTTCCCAAACATCATTTGTTTTGAATTGGTTTAGTTCCTCTTGCATGGCCATTACCCAATTTTCATCTTTTAATGCCTCATTTATATTTTTAGGTTCTATTGTCGAAATAAAGCAAAAGAAATTGCTTTTGTCTTGAGCTTGCGACCTAAGAGTTCTTTGATTTAGATTACCAATAACGTTTTCTAGGGGATGAGTTTTAGATTCTTTAATATTTACAATTTGATTATTTTCTAATGAAATGTCTTCAAGATTATTGCCTATGGGTTTTGTTTTACTAACCTCAATAGCTTCTTCTTCGACTAGCTCATCATCTTCTAATGGTGATGTTTTAGGCGGGGGAGGAGTTTCATCGAAAGTTACATTCAACGACTCTTCAACTTTCATTGTTTGTTTGTTAAGTATTATGTAAGCTTTACTATTTTGCGAATATCCTAGGAAAACACCTTCGTATGACTTAGGGTCGAACTTGGTGAGGTAATCCTTTGTATTAAGAACAAAGCATTTACTTCCGAATACTCTAAAATAGTTAAGGTTTGGTTTCCTACCTCTTAACAACTCGTATGGAGTTTTTCCTAAAATACGTCTAATGGAAACTCTATTAATTATATAGGTTGATGTATCGACCGCATTACACCAAAATTTTTGAGGAATGGATTGTTCGTTTAACATGGTTCTACTCATTTCTTGTAGAGTGCGATTTTTCCTTTCTACTACCCCATTTGATTGTGGAGTACGAGGAGCGGAAAAATTGTGAGATATCCCATTTAAATCACAATAGTTTCCGAATTGTACTTCATTATCAAATTCCCGACCATGATCCGTTCTAATTGATACAATGGAACATCCTAATTTGTTTTGGATCATTTTGCTAAATACTTCGAATTTTTCGAAGGCCTCGGTTTTATTTGCTAAAAATCTAGTCCATGTGAATCGAGAATAGTCATCTACGATTACTAAGGTATAACGATTTCCTCCATAGCTTCGTATGGCGGAAGGGCCAAACAAATCCATGTGAAGTAGTTCTAGGCATCTAGTTGTTGAAACTATATTTTTAGCCTTGTGACTTGTATGAGCTTGTTTTCCAATTTTGCAAGCATCACAAAAATGTCGGTCGTATTTTAGTTTGGGTAGGTTTCTAACTAATTCTTTAGATGCTAATGATTGAATTAATTGCATATTAGCGTGACCTAATCTCCTATGCCATAGTGTGGAGTTTTCGTCCAATGTTGCAAGGCATATTTTGTCTTCCGGTTTATTTCCTAGTTTCATTACATATATTCCTCCTTTCCTAATTCCTTTTCCTATAACTTTTTCGTCTTTGATTATTTTGCTATCGTGTTCGGTAAATATTACTTTGCATTTGTTATCACATATTTGACCTACACTAAGCAAGTTATATGTTAAGTTATCTACGTGCTCAACATTTTCAATTATTAGGGAGTCTTGAGAAATCGTACCTTTGCCTATGATTTTACCGCGCAAGTTGCTCCCAAAGATTACGTTTCCTCCGTTGTATGCTTTGTATGAAGAGAACAACTTTCGATTACCGGTCATGTGTTTTGAGCATCCACTATCTTTAATCCACTCATCGGGTTCCAAGTTTACTCCTAAGCATATTTCATCGGGCGCTTGAGCTACAAGGCAAGTTTCATCTTTAGTCTTTCCTACTTCATCTTCTCCATTGTCGCTCCATGCTCCTCCAATAAATGCTCTTTGATCGTTGTTCTTTGGCGGCTTTGAACATTCTCCAATGAGGTGATTTGGATCACCACATCTAAAACATTTTCTTTCACTTTTACCATAACCATCATTTCTACTTCTTTGGAATGTTTTTCTATCGCCTCGTGGTTGTCTTACAAATCTTCCTCGTCTCTTGAAGAATTTCTTGAATTCTTTTACGGCCATAGCATACTCTTCGTCTTCACTATCGGAGCTTGAGCTATCTTCATCACTTACTTCCTTTTTCACCTTTAATGCAAGAGATCTACTTTGTTCTTTCTTGCCTTTGACCGTTTCGAAGTCTTTCTTTATTACCTCTTCATAGACTTTCAAGTTTCCAATAAGTTCGTCAAGAGGTAAGGTTGTTAGATTCTTTGATTCTTCAATCGCCGTGACTTTCGCGCGCCATTTTGGATGTAATGCCCTAAGAAATTTTCTAACACAATTCTTGCTAGAAAAACCTTCATCAAGTGCTTTTAGACTAGTAATAATAGTGTTAAATTTAGCAAAGGCATTATCTATTGATTCCTCTTCCGGAATCGTAAATTGTTCATATTGTTGAACAAGAAGATCTATTTTGTTAGCTTTGACTTGATTATTACCTTGATGTGTGATTAGCAAAGTATCCCAAATTTCTTTTGCGGTTTGACACATAAAAATTCTTTCGTATTCTTTACGTGGCAAAGCATTATAAATTACCATTTTAGCTTCATTATTTTTTGCAAGTTTCTTTTTAAGATCATCATTTTGTTTATGAAAAGGTACAACTTCATCCTTTTTAGTTTCGGGATTATTTTGAATAGGAGGAAAATCACCATCGGTAATAACATGCCAAAGATCTAGATCTTTTGACTTCACATAAGTTTCAAATCTATTTTTCCAATAAATAAATCCATCACTTTCAAATAGTGGTGGTCTTTGCATAGATTGCCCTTCTAAATATTTTTCCCATTCCATAGATCGATTCATGTTTTAAAATATAATTTATTTTAAAAATCTTGTTTAGCATGGCTCTAATACCAATTGTGGAAAACTAGAAGGGGGGTTGAATAGTTTACCGCTTTTTAATTAAAGGTTTTGAAGTGTTTGTAAAAAATTCTAGATTTGAATTTATGTAAACTCAACACTTGCACAATATGAACGATATATTTATCTAAACAATTGATATGATAGTATGAGGAGATAATGTAAGACAAGATATAAGAGTAAGAACAATCAAACCACAACGCGAGGATTTATAGTGGTTCGGTAACGAAGCACCTCTTCGCCCTACTCCACTCCCCGAGCACCTAACTCGAGAGTTTTCTTCACTATGTCAACAAGCTCCCTTATGGCGGAGAAAATCGTACACAACGTTGCTTACACCGATTTACGACACAAAGCTAAATGTCGAGTTCTAATCTTAGCTAGAACCAATCTATCACAACACAACTTCACGACTTCACAACTTCACAACTTCTTCACAACTTCAAGACTTCCTCACAACTTCACGACTTCACTTCACCACACTACTTATGCCACAACTAACTAACACTACTTGGTAAGATCACCACGATCTATCTATACTTACAAAGATCGCCAAGATCTAGCTACTACACTTAAATACAAGATATACACAAGATTTACAAGTTATGATATGGATGCAATAAGATTGCAACAACACACAAAGGTGTAATACTTCTTCACTTGAGGATGGAAGTATTCTTCTCTTGCACTTGAGGAATTGAGCTTGGATCACTTGGAAACAAAGCTTTATGATTAAATGATCAAAGGATTTTGATGAGATGTGTGGGCTGTTTTAGAACAGAAAGAATGAGTGCAAAAGGTGAGAAAATTAAGTCATATTATAGATAAACTAGGAGCGTCTACCTAGGCCGGTCCCTTAAATAGGTGGTGGTGGTCCCCTTAATTTTAAGGGGCGCCGTGAATTAAGGAGGCCGCCCTAACTTAGGTGTCCTTTCACAGTTTGTCTTTTGTGTAGGGGAATTTTTCTGAAAACTTTTCTAAAGCATTTTAGGTTTGAAAATTTGAATTTCAAAATGTTTATTTTGAATAAAACATTTCTTTTAATTGTAGAAAATGTTTTGTAATGTTTATAAAATGTTTACAACATTTTATAAAAGTGTGAGGTTGAATAAAAATTTTCTTTGATCATAAAATGCATTAAGCATTTATTTATTCATACATTTAAGTCATGTATTTATTGAAATGAGAATTTACTACTAATTACTTGTTTACGTTTAATTTTACGTTGACCGTTTTTATATTTTGTGATTATCAAAACATAAAGATGTAAAAAAATATTAATAATGTTTTTAGGCATTATATTTTTATCAACAGAATTCACACGTCAACTTGCTGTTTTAAGAAACTAAATAAAATTAAAAGCTTCGATGGTTCATTGTATCCTTCAATTCGATAGTAATGCAATTAAGTGTTTTCATAAAATAACTTATCTATTCATAACTTGATAATAGATAAGATGCCACAAATTTTACCCAACTAAAACGAGCCAATGAAATGTTCGCTAAATAGTTTGTGATTACCTAACCAACAAATAAACTACTACGTATAAATTTTATTTTAAAATAAATAATAACTACTAAATACTCAGTATTTGTTAGAACATTACGGGTATGTTTGATACCAAGCATTCATGAACGTTATGGAGCAACTAGCGACAAGCGACTAGCGGTTTGAATATAATACTTGTTTAAATAAAAGTGTCTGACAACGTAGTTGTAGTTGTAATTATAAAATGTAAATTACGTAAACAGACATATACACATTAACATAAAAATTCTTTAAATATATAAAAACGACATGTATGTAATTTGGGAGTCAAAACACTAGCGGGTAGATCTAAATGTTTCTTGATAAAGCGTTTTGAATAAGATCGTTTACACATGATTCAACCGATAGTTGCTCGTTGCCAACAAACAACTACTGATTCTGATTACTGCTTGATTGCTGCTTCTGCTACTGCTTCTACTGCTTATGGCTTCTACTACTGCTACGTTTCGCCAAACATAACTTATATATAAATCGACTTAGCAAGAAGCTAGCAACTGCAACAATCATAACCGACAATCTTGACTTACGTGATCCTAAAACAACAATGTGTATAAATTACAACAATGATAAGTCAAACAATAAGAGGTGAAAACACTGTCATCCGAAACCAACAAAACGCATAACCACTTAAGAGCAATAACTCGATAATCATGAAACGGGTGAAACACCAATTTATGACCCAAGCAACGACAACTAATACGCACCCCGTCAGAATAAAAAAACAATTTTGACCACACAGTCAAAACTTGCGATAGCACAACGAGACATAGATATGTTTGACGAAAAAACAACACAAGCTTATAGAACAACCTAAAGTTTTAATTTCATTCCACTAAACGACCTTTAGCTAAACAACCACGACTCATAAGCCACCAACTTGAACCTTCGGTAGTAGTGACTTGGAACACTTGCCACGACCTTCTTTAACCACTCATTGTAACCACGACTACTAACAATGACCACACAAACTTTAATTTAGCGAGACGTATGATTCTAAAATAGACCATGTTTGTTAAAAAAATACAATAGATCATGTATTATTGGGGTCTTGACAAATATGTGTAAACAAATTAACTGTTCTCGAGTTTCTATTTGCAAAGAAAAAAAATGGAGAGGAAATTGAAAAATAATTATGTTTTTGAGTTTTTTTTGAAGATAAGAGAAGAGAAGAGGAAAGTAAATTATGTCAAATTCCCTCTCCTAGTCTTCTTCCCAAATTGAGATAATTTGGAGAGAAGTGAAATTTTAGGCTTAATTTGGTTCAACTTCTTTTATTTTCTTTTCAACTCGAGAACACAAAACTAAAAATCAAAATTTTCCCCTCTTCTCTTCTCTCTTATTTATCCTCTTCATTTCTCTTCTTTTCATTTTACGCTCGGGACAGAGTGAAGGTTTACTATTATTGGGCTATTTGTATGTCATTTAACCAAACACTAACGATACACGAAATAAAAGAATTCTCACTCTTAATATCATAAAAGTTTCGTGCTACTCGGTAGATTTTTAACAGGTAAAGTTGTGGTCCTTTAAATATATAATAATATCACTTTGACCCATCTATGTTTTTTTACCAGTAATATATAGTTAGGTCATGCAACTATCTCTTTCAAGTTTCTATATATTACTACTTTAAAGTTTTATAAGCTTTTACATAATATATTACATCATTGTACGGCAATATTTATCTTTTTTTTTTTTTTTTGAACGACGGCAATGTTTATCTTCATACATATGCAAATGTGCAATTGTGCATCTGCACGCTTATGTGACATTTTATAATTTTTTGAACTGCATATGACGTGTTATATGATTGCTAGACGACAATAAAGATGAAAACCAAACATGTGTATTTGAACGAACAAGTATTGACAAAATAGAGAATGTGTATCTACAAAAAAGAGAAAACCATTGGCTAAAGATCCTAGATTATATTATCTTACTTTATTTATATGTGTGTTAACTAGTCGTGTTACGTAACCTATCACACTTTAAATTAAGATATCTGATTTCAAGTCGATCTAGTAAGATAATGAAAATAACCAGTCTTGTGTCGATAATTTGGTGGCCAAAAGTAAGTTAGGTATCAAAAAATCTAATACAAAAGTTTTTTCATTTGAAAATGAACTACCATGCCCTTTTTAGAAATGCAACTTTACACTTTGAGGGTTAGTTGTCACTTGTTATAAGAGCAATAGGTATGGTGGCGAGTCAGCTCGCTGTTTTCGACGTGGCAGCTCGTCACTGCTCGTCACCACACCATCCCACCTCGTCATAGCTTGTCGTTGTGGATTATTTATGTGTTTCGCCGTTGAAGTGAGGAAGAAAGAGACAAAGAAGGTATCCGTTACCTTGTGGAATATTTAAAGTTTGGTTTGAAATGTATCTGTTGCATTTAATAAATTATTATTATTATTATTATTATTATTATTATTATTTTAAATCATATATACTTTTACACTATAAATATTACCTCATTTAAACAAACTCTTTCAAAACATTTTATCTTAACCAATAAACATGAGTGATTCAACCGGTGGTATGACCGATCTTGATGATATGGAAGACATGGAGATGATTAGGGCTGAGCATATTGGGCCGTCGACCGGATCGGATCGTAAAACCGGACCGAACGTATTTCGGTCCGATCCACGGTCCATGCTTTTTGTTACATTCGGTCCTCGGTCCGGTTCGGTCTTACAGAAAACCCGATGATTATGCCTTGTAGGACCGGACCGGACCGAAGACCGAACCGGACCGGACCGTACCATTTCGGTCCGGTCCTCGGTTCGGCGTTTTGGACCAATTCGGTTTTGGTCCGGTCCGGTGTGGTTTTCGGACCGTGAGCACCCCTAGAGATGATTATGCAACAACTTCGGTATGAGCAATCGTTGCAAGAACAAGAAGTCGAAAGTTCAAACCGCCGTAACTACATCTACCGTGAACGTGATGTTGCTGACGAACGTTTGATGGCCGACTATTTTGGTGATCACCCAAAATATCCGGCGTATTATTCTAGAAAACGGTATCGTATGAGCCATAACTATTTTTAGAAATAGTCGGAGGTATTGAAACTTACATTCAAACTGTTGATCCTCTTCCCCCGCATTTTGATTTCTTTAGAGTCCGACCCGATGCTACGGATCAACCAAGTTTTAGTGTTATTATGGAATGCACATCCGTCATACGCCAATGGCATACGGCGTAACACCTGATGCATTAGATGAATATTCACAAATGATGACCATTGCGTACGCGATTGTCTAGATAATTTTACTATGTGCGTTATCCAATTGTTTATGCCTGAGTTTTTTAAGAAAACCTCACTTTAATGACATTCAAAAGTTATACAACACACATAACATGATTCATGAGTTTCTGAAAATGCTTGAAAGTATTGATTGTATGCACTGGGAATGGAAAAATTATCCGAAAGAATGGCACGGACAATTTGCGAGAGGTGATAAAAAATACTCAACTATAATGCTTGAAGCCGTTGCGTCATACGATTTGTGGATTTGGCATGCATGAAATATTTAACTAAAATGCTACACAAAATATTTAATTAAAATTTTACTATGTTGTTGTAAAATCTAGTTGCTATGCATAAGTATCTAGTTTCATATATAAATTGAAGTAATCCATATCGGTCTAAGCATGGGTTTTGAAGATAAAAAGAAAGAAAAGGCAAATGACTAGCTTCCAATTGAAAACAACTTTTTGTTAATCGTAAAAGTTTTATTTTTGATGACATTGTTTTTCGTTCTTTTAATTGGTATGTTGCTAGAGGAAAAAAAACTTTGAGTTGGGTTAGTTGGATTCAACACCCTCACCTCCTTTCTTTGTAATTCTAGCGTCTTGCTAGTTGTTTCTAATAAAGTTGATGTTAAAACAAAAAGAGTCATGTACACGTGCATTATATTGCATAACATGATTTTAAAAGATCAAAAGTATGTGATATCCGAAATGAAAGAAATTTATATTTGTCCGCAACCAAATATATTGCGGACATGGGTCGAGCAATGCGCAGTGCACCGGAAGAAATCAAAGAACTCCGTGATAAACAAACACACGCAAAGCTCCAACGAAATATAATTAGCATGTTTGGCGACAACATCTACAAAATCAACAACACAATTAGTTTATTTATAATTTAATGTATTGTTTTAAATTTTCGCATTGGTTTTTAAATTTCGTATGTTTTTTATGATCGTATTGTACTTTGTATTTTTATTTATATGAAATGAATTTAGTTTGTTTGAGAAAATAGAAAATAAAATAAAATTGTGGGTGGGTAGGGCCCAAATGAGAAGGTTGATGGTATGTTACGAGTGAAATGGTATTTTGATGTGTGAGTGTTAAGATGAGGTGACACTCAGTGGGATCCAAATGAGTAGCATTTGCTCTTTACCATACCTATCACTCTAAGTTTGGTGGTGCTACTTTTCATTTTTAGATACTTAAATGAACTCAATTTTTATTTGGAGCATGTTACTTGTGCTTTGCGGCGGCTAGTATTTTGAAATAAAAAATTTCAATGAACAATGTTTTTAAATTCTTACATTTTTTGTGACAATAAATTTATAGATATTAATAATTTGATGTTGCATATTTTAACTCTTTAACCAATGTCAATGTTTTTCATTATACAATTGTGATACTAAATATTTTACTAAGCAATGTTTTTCTGCTGTTCAGTATGACTGTTTGATTTATATAAAATTACACTTTATAAATATTCGTTTAAAAATGCATTTTTTTATTTGTTTGGGTTATAATTAGAATAATAAATTAATAACTTGCTTATTATGTACCATGTATGTTAATAGGGGCATTTTTTTTATTTGCTTGGGTTTAATTAAACTTTATAAATATTCGTTTAAAAATGCATAGGATTGCATTTAAAATGAATCATGATGAAAATATGTGAATAGGGGGAAGTGAATTGAGAATAGATGCTAGTAAGCATGATGTAACAATCCGTTATTTCAGGTTATTTTATGACTTCAATCTTGCCATTATTTATTTTTAAGGTTTTACGCATTTACTTTTAATTTAAATCGTTTGTTAAATCGCGTAAACTAAAAATCAACATTCAACGTAAACGGACACCAAACAAATAAAAGTTTACGTCAAGGAAGTGTTATATTATTTTTACGAAAATAATAATCAACTTTTTATATTTTATTTTTATATGTTACACAAAATGTTTACGTTTCGCACTTTGAAACCTTTTTGCATACAAGTAAACCATTCTACCTATCTATACTCAATCAAATACCTATAATTATACCCAATGCTCAAATTTTTTATAATTTCCTTATAGTTGGCCGGATCCAATAATAGAAAACACAAGGAATATGATTCAAATTACTTCTAGAAATTAAACATGTGTTAAAAACAATTACAAGCAATCTCCTACTAACTTCTTACACAATTTCATGCTTTCTTACACAAAACCACTCCCTTCCCCCCATGGGCTTCTTACAACTAGTTATTCCAACTCCTAAACCATAGTTTTCTTTAGTGGTTTTAGTAGATATTTTTGCTATAAATAGCATTCTATTCGCAAGACTTATTCACTTCTCATTTTCAACTAGCAAAAACACAAAAATCCTCTCCTTATTACTCTATAGCTTACGGCTTAAAACCCTCCCCCTAAATAATTCATAGTTTCATTTTTATAAACAATACAAGTATACAAGTGTGGTTAGGGTTAATATCTAAGGTGTATCAAGTGACTTGGCAAGTAAAATCAAGGGTCTTCCAAGAAGAGAAATTAGGGTTTTCAAGGCTAGGGTTTGTTTTAGAAGCAAGGGTTTAAGCACATTAAGTTAGGTTTTATAGGATTAGTGTGTTCATCATATTCATTTTTCACTCAAGGTTATCATAAAAACCCTACACTCTTATTTCAATTATTTTTATGCATATATATTTATTATATTGTTAAATCACCACTAGTTATTTATTTTATAAAGTTTATAAAATAATATCAAGTTATACACAATCAAGTAAATATATGTTCATATCGTAAAATGATGTTACAAATATTGTAGATCCATGAAAAACACTTAACTTGACATATTATAAGTATTGAATAAATTATAAAACTAGTTGTAGTTTATTTCTTGTTATAATTAGTTTACATGAAATAATGGTTTATTTCTTTTATCTTCTTGATATTTACTCATGAAATGAAAGGGGGGGGTGTGAAACTTAATTGGAGGACTATAATGTTAGGAATTTAGTTATAGTCAAGTGATGTATTATACAAATTAGAGGACTTGTATATTTTATATATGATCTAGAATTTATATAATCTAATTATATATATATATATATATATATATATATATATATATTTATATTTATATATATTTATATATATATATTCCAAACGTTTGTTATAAATGTTTTTGATTTGAATTTTTATGCAAAGTTTAGACGATTTATTCAAATAATACATTTCAAGACGATTCCGTGCATATAAGGAACTCACAAAACCAAGCTATAACGAAGGAGATATGAATTTTGCAAGATTTCAATAATTAAACGTATAAAAATAGTTTTATAAAAACACAGTTTGAATAATCTGTTTTGGCACAGATTTTTATAAAATCTGTGGACAATTTATTTTGATAGATTATCTCGTCATGATTCCGAATATATAAAGAACTTGAAAAATGGATGAAAAATGAAAGATATGATTTTATAACGACTCTATTCACTATTTTTGTGCACTATTTTCCTGACATGAATAGTGTTGGTTCGTTTCAATAAAAATCTTACAAAACAATGTAGCATTACTATTATAATATTTATACATGTTTTTAACTTTATAAATATTATTTTATAAAACGATTAAACTATTTATATAACATTATATAAATAATAATGATGTGGAGGTCGTAGAGGACTTCAGCAAGAAGTTTTACAACTCCCTAGGTAGTGTACCTAATCGTTGCAGTGTAGTATAGGCAAGACTCGGGGGTTGTTATCGTTCTCTAGGGGAATAGGTTGGAAAGGCTTGATCACAGTCTAACAGAATTCTAGGGATTGAGAGAAGATTATTTTTGTACTTTTATATTTATAAGAAAGCAGGTAAATCAATGGTTTGAGAGGTTGGTTTGATTAACTAATAATTAAACTAATTATAATCTATGCTACTGGTGATAACTTTATGATAAACAATTGTATTTACCTAATCATGCACTACTTCTCAGATTGCTTCTCCTAGATCTGTTGCTTTGTCACGCTTGTGATGATCTGTGTAAGTATTTCCTAGGTCATGAACGGATTAAACGAACCCGCCGTCTATTTAATATTCCATTAAGACAACGCACAAGTAAGGTAGTATGAAGACTATTACAAGGCCCCTAAGAGTATATTAAATGCATGTGAAATATCTTAAGAATGATCAACCATATAATGGGTAAGGTAGTATGAAGACTGTTACCGATGGTATCTTATCTACACACTCGCGTTTCCCTAGACATGTCAACTGCGATACAGACAAAAGCTGGTTTTCTAAAGCCTAACATGCACATTCATCAACAAGAAGCAACATCAAAAGGATCTACAACCTAAGTTTTATGCAATCATAGATAAATACAAAGGAGGGTTTAGCCTCGCATGTTATAAAGAAAGCAAGAAGATAAATCAATCAAACAACACATAGACATATTGAATGATTAATGATAAATAATCTTACTTGATTAAAACATGGATTCAAGGTAGTACAATATGGTTTTAAGGCCCTAAAAACAACCTACAAAGCTGCTAGAATGACTAGGGTTCGTCTCCCTAGGTTTATACAAAGTTACACACTTAAAACCCTAAGGACGGTTTTATATTTATAGAGATATCGACGCGACGACCTCGCTTAGAAATCCTGACGCCGTCTCGAAATTTCCTCACGCCGTCACTAGATACATCACGGCAGCGTCGTTTTTTGCCTGTGACGCCATCTCCACGCACTGTATGCATAAATCTTCAAGAGATTTGGTGTAGGTTCGTAATCTTGTCTGTTTCTTCTCCAAATGAGCCCAAGTCACGTGTATTTCCTCCAAAAGCCATCCAAGTGCTAAAAACCTGAAAACAAATGATTAAACACATAATCTAAGCATATTTGCATGATTTAGGGGGTTAAATAACCCCAAAAATATATAAATGACACCTCATCAAATAAAAACATTAAATCAAGTATTGTTAACAAATAATCAATTATTGGACAAAGATAATATTTTTACGGACACATATACTTGAACATTAAATGTCAAGCGTAACTTAAATATTGTTTCAACATTTATAATTTAAACAAAAACTAGTAGGTGGTGATGTAACTTTATAATTTATATTGTTGTATTTACTCCAAATACATTATACTCATACGGCCTATACATTTTTTTTGGAAAGGCAATATATTATTAAAAGAACCAAGACAAAACATGATACACAAAAATGGCGACCCGGCCACCTCCTTAACAAGACAATAAGGAAAGAGGATCCCAAAGAAACAAAAAACAACCAAACAAAGAAAACTAGATGACAAGGTGCCTGATCCATAGCGTGGATCCAAATACACATTATCAAACTATAAGACATAATACAAAGCAACTTGGCCCGCCCAGCTTATGAGGAAAAAAGAAACAAACTTGTACAGGATGACCCGCGCAACAAGCACTGCAGCACAAAAACTCCATGAAGAATCAGACTAAAAAAGTTGTCATCACCACACCAAAAAAATACAGCAGTATAACCTCATATAGACTTTCGCACTGAAACACAGAAGCACAATTTTGCAGACTTGCAGGCAGAAAATGCAAACTTGCAGGTAGAAATGCATAAACCACAGAAACACATAACTTGCAGACCTGATCCACAACCTTGAAGAAATCACAAAATCACATAAACACTTGGAATATCATAATTACAGGAAGAAATGCAAAAACCACACAGAAAAACAAACTGATGCAGACGGACAGAACTCAAAAGCTGAATTGAGCCACAAACAAGGAGCAAAAACCTTATTGTATCCTACAATTTAATGGGTCGAACATCCATTGTTTCCAACCAATCTCTTTATGTTTATTTGATCTTCGTGTAATCTACTCATAACATTTTAATTGAATACTTTGCACGATCCCATTAGTACTTGAGGTTTTTCTACTAAATACACGATCGTTTATTTCTTTCCAAATGAAGTACCCGGTTGTCCAAATCACCGCTTGCCACAAACTAGAAATACGAACGGGGATATTAACATTCCCATAAGATGAGAAGAACTCATCTATAGAGAAAGCGTAAACGCTCCCCACTTTCCACCAACTAAAAACCTTTTCCCACACACTCATAGCAAGGTCACAAGTGACTAAGCTATGAGCACATGATTCTATGGTATTAGTACAACTAGGACAAAGAATTGAATCTAAATCGATTCCCCTTCTATCAAGTTTACACGAACCGGAAGCTTTCCTTTTAGAGCCCTCCATACAAAGATGTTGACTTTTTTAGGAAGTAACTTGTTCCAAAGCGTGACGATTTGCTTATTTGAATTATATAACCAATTCATTCACTGAGGTGAGTTCACAGTCCCATTTTATACAATTACAATGATTTACAACTTTTGGGGTGAGAAACATACATTGTTTTATATTTGGACGCAAGTACACTTTTAAACAAATTACGAGTTTGCCTAAGTAGCGATAACCCACTATGCCCATAAATCATGAACTGTCAATTACTTGAGGTAAGCGCGAGTGTTATAAATAGATATATTTAGGATTGACATCCCCGTTCGGGTGAGTAGCGGTCACTAGCTTTGGTGTACCGAACTAACGGACGTATATCATGTCGGAACATTCTGGATGTTGCGGGTTGAACATCTACACGGGCACATTATTGGCATTAATTTGCAGACATACATGTTGTAGCTTCAGTGTCTTGAGCTTAGGGAATCGTAATTACATTTTGAGATATTGTATGTGTTACATGTCTTACACTTTGAATCTTGCGGTCCTACTTTATATACATACATAAACCTGTGAATTCACCAACTTTATGTTGACGTCTTTTAGCATGTTTTTCTCAGGTCAATAAGTGCACAACATGGATACATTTGGGAGCATCATTTTGAAGTCAAAATGCATTAAAGATTTACTACATTACTTTTTAGGACATTTTGTTATGTATCAAAATCTTTATGTTTTCACATCGATGAACATTTTAAGCTTGGAGCTTTTGTAATAAACATTTTAGTAATCAAAGTATCTTTTTAAAAGATCTCATATAGTAGGTATGTTCTAATATATTGTACTGTGTATTATGAAAGGTAAACACTCCAGGACCCTTATTCCGCTGCGACCCCATTTTGGAAGTGAGTGTTTATCAGTTTGGTTTCTAAGCCAGGTTATAAAGAGCCAGGTTAAAATGTTTTTCGTGGACCTATAACGTTTTCAAAAATTGCATCATAACAAAAGTTTTTACACGTGAAAGTCATACACTATGTGTGTGGAATTAGTTAGTTATAACTAGATGATTACTTGTGTGTTTAGTTTGTATTTTTGTTTACGTAGGAACCTAGATTGGAATGTTATAGTTTTACTATTTTGGTAGAGACTGGACCTCGTGTATGTTTGTTAGACGATATATTGGTGGAGAATTTACAAATCTGAAGATCTTGAAGTGTTGGAGTCTTGAAACTTCAAGGCTGGGGTTTTGTTCTACACGAATTTCATTGTTCAATAATCTACATGGAGGGAATATATCGGAGAAACTTATAGGGGAGTTTTCTTTTATCCTAATTCTTTTTAATTCTCGTATTTAATGTTTTATCTATACAACGAGGATGTTGTATAATTTAAGTGGGGGGATGGAATTAGAATGTTTACTTGTCTTATTTTTTACACTAAAATGCTTAAATTATGCTCAAATTTAAAAAAAATTCAAGCATACTTTTATGAAATTACTTGATACATAACCCGCACACAATAACCCTTGTTAGATATTGTGAGAATTTAACCTTATCCGTTTCCAAATGTTTACCTAAATTCCACAAAATATGAGTGTGTCGATGATGTTGTAGACTTTAGAACTTGACTTGGTAAATCACTCAAGACCGCAGTGATGAGTACTATGGATTTAGATGGAGTAACTTGTTTAAATTAGTAAATTTTAGGATTACACCCAAAACGCCTTTACATGTTGCTTATTAACTAACTACACCGGTTAGTTAACCCCCATATAAACCCTTTGTTTACTCTCATTTTAAGAGTAAGATACCCCTAGAACAACCTGTAGAGCCAATCATATAGGAACTACACCAATTATTTGTTTCGTTACACCTTTACACCTTAGCCTATCCTGTTAGATTAAGTTTATTTTACAGTTGCTAGTTGCTTAAAGTGTAAAGTTTGTATTTTCTAAGTCTTGTGTCAAAATTTTCTATCTTTGGTACGGTTGGAAGAATTTGCACATCACAAATGGGAATGTATATTATAGTCAAAACTCATGTATTTTTACTACTAACGCAATTAATGGTACGTCCAAAGAACGAAGGATTACATCCAGAATTATTATGATCGTAAAGATGGTGAAATTACACCGAGTTTCGTAGTATAGTGTTAAAAAATCGAAAAAATAGTAAAATCGCAACAAAAAAGAGAAGGAAAGTTTGAAGATAATCGTTTCGCAACTACCGAAGGAATTACAAGAAGGATCGATTATTCGTTGATACAAATCGACGATGTAGAGTATTGTATAAAGTGGTAGATATTGCCACTTGTCTTGTAAAGTATGGGATGATTGGGAAGTTGACCGTTATAGGAACGCCAACTTAGGTTGTTTTTTTTATCTATGATCAAGACGTTTGTAAATAGTTGTGTCTTTATCATGGTAACGGTCGAGAAAAAGTGTCTAGCAACTTGTATTTTAAACTTAATCTATTTGTTTCGTAATTTTTATTTAACAACAATTTACTTCTCTTTTCTAATGACTAACCGCTGGTTTTACGCGAATGAGGATTTGTAAGAGCGTGTATGTCTATTCCGTCGTTATGGCCATGTATGCATGTCTCAGCTGCCTTATTGGTTTACGACTTTTGGTGAAAGTTAGAAGGTTCCTACCCTATATCATTCTTCATCCTAATCGTTGGTTAAATTCGAATGAGGATGTGATCGAACACACATGTCTATTTTGTCGTTACGGCCATGTATGTGTGCTTCAGCTTCCTTGTTGGAGTGGTACTTCTGGTGAAAGATTGAAGAATAATCAACCCTAAGCCTTATCATATAAACCCATATTTATCTTTATAAACTTGTTACTTCTTAGCTTTAGCGGTGGAGATGTGTATCCTTGCCAAGCTTATGATAGAATACTCGTCACGACTGAGCAATTGAGCGAATTAGTTACATGTTACCACATAGATTAGTTGAGTGATTTAAGTGTTTTCATCTTCCTATTTCGTGAGGTGTTTGGTTGTGTACTTGTAATAGATCAAATAAATGCTTTAACGGAAAATATCCTTAGGGATACATTTTTATAAACTTCTAAAGGCTACTTGAGGACAAGTAGGATTCAAGTGGGGGATATTTGATGACATTAAATAACGTTTATTTTATAGCGTCATTTATCCCATGTAATTAACCCATTTTGTATAATTATTGCAAAGAATTGTTACTTAATCGTTTATATTTGAGAATTGCAGTAATTATGGAGTACTTGGTGAATATTAGCAAAAGGCGCTCATTCTGGAGCTTAAACGAAGATATTTTGAAGATTACTATTCTGACAACCAATACGCCGTATCCATCATGGAAGATACGGCGTATCCGTGCTTGCACTCACCAAAGACCACAAAGGAAACAAGTCCAATACGCCGTATCCAGGAAAGGCAATACGCCGTATTCAAGCTATATGGGAATAAAATATTCTGGAAGATATCAAACATGGTTCATACTCCAGGAAACTCCAATACGCCGTATCCAATACCTTGGATACGCCGTATCGACACCGACTCCAGACCCTATAAATACAAAACTCAAAAACGAGTTTTAAAGTTTGTACGTAAATCATATTCTCGATACCTAAACCACAAAAGTCGATTTTCAGAGGAGAAAAAGAGCAGAAGAGGTCTTGCAACGCATTCCAATCCATAGGAGACAACGTGTAATTTCTTATACTTTTGTAATCGTTCAGTTTTTGGTATCATTCGTTAACTCGGTTAGTTTACCTTGGCTAAGCCATTACTCTTGTATTAATTATGATGTTTGAAGGCTAATACCTTCGGGTATTAGCCATTATTATAAAGATCTGAAGTTTGGTATTGTTTATATCTTGATTTCTTAATTTATCGATGTATTCTTGTTTATGTTTATCAATTTATACTTGTTTACGTGCTTTTGTATGCGACCTATCATTCAACTGGATCTAGTGATACGGACCAAGTAATCTAGATGCAGGGATAACTCTCCATATAGTAATTTATACATCTAGAATCATAGGATCATAAATATTGTCCTTCTAAAATCGTGCTAAGGATACGCTTCTGGGTTAACTAGTTAACGGAAATTGCCTTTGGTTTATTGAACATGTTGACTAGTAGGTAAATCTAGATAATTCAACAAATAATGTTCTGATTCTATTGGATAGTTGGACAAGTGGACTACTAGAGTATAAATTGCCATTAAGCAGTAAGTGGGTAAAGTCTCTATGAGCTAGAGTTTAACAAGATCACCATTGCTTTAATCCCTAAGATAGATTATAATCAACAAATAAGGATGCTTTATGCGGATGCTTTAATTGTGACAGAATTAATGTGTCTAGGTCTTAGGATGAAGTCCCGCCTAAGTCTAAGAATGATATGCCTCTTCAAGATAAGTAATCATTGCACTGAATAAACAAACCAACTTCTAATCGGATTAATGATGGCTAATACAGTTTTCTATCATAAGGCTCGACCGCTCTTTTATCTTTTGTTAATTTACTTGCATGGGTTAAAGTGTCTTGAATTGATTGTAGTCACCATATAAACCCGTGCCAGTCTCTCAGGATGAAACCCCTTTTTACCTATTAGAATTAGGATTAGAACTAACATAGGATTAGCATAGATTTGACTTAGATTAGCATTAACTTAGATTAGATCACCAAAATATTAATAAATTGAGAGATTTAACCTCGCTTCAAGTGTTCGACACCCTACTTACCACGAATCTACCACTGACCGGGTACACTGCCCGTTAAAGTATTGTTTTTGGTTAAGTCGGCAAAATATAAATTTAAAACTTGAATCATAAAAATATACACCACACAACGACACATAATCTATATAATCAATATGGTGTATTTACCTTCAGCAGACAATACAGTGTATTCAAATTAATTAAATACGGTGTATTGATCATCTGATACAGGAACATGTGTTATTTTTCGTATTTGATTTCCTGTTTATTGTGTTCTCTTCCGAGAGGGCACAACCTACTGATCATTTGCACTTATTTTTCAGGAACTCGATTAACGATGACTATACAAAATGACTATATCTCTGTTACTCGAAAAAACTGCATCTCTAATGATAATAATGGAAGAATGCTCGAGAGAAATTTTGTCGAAATACAGAGAGCGTTTTTGGTCAAGATACAAGATAATACTTTCAATGAGGCAATCGAAGAAAACGTGTTTGAGCACATTAATAAATTTCTTGAAGTCGTTGGGCCAATCAAAATTAATGTGGTAAGTCGAGACTGATTTACGCTTAGCATCTTCCCTATTTCATTCGCAGGTGGCGCAGGTGAATGGTTTAAAAAGGATTGTATATGCTCGGTTACTACTTGGGATGATTTGGTAGAAAAGTTCGTTCAAAAATTCTACCAACTTTCTGATCATAATGAAGAGATTGAAGAGGATGATGACCCCGACGATACTACTGACATCTTCAAGATTGAAGGCAATTTGTTTGACTTTGAGACACCCTTGTGTGAAGCTTTCAACAATTTTAACTACCTCCTTAAAATTGACAAGGATTTGTTTACTTTTGATATCCAAGGAACTGGGACCTACGAGGAATATGAGTTGAATGATCCTGTGACAAGGGATCTTGAAGAACCATGGTTAGATAACGGGGTGCCATATCAACTATGTGATTATATATGTGAACCATATCGCTTTAAGAATGGAGTAACAAAATGGCCCACGTGTAGCTCAGATATTGATGGGTTTTGTAATGGTGGAGAGCTACATGAGATGGTTCAGGTTGGAAGCATGACTTATTTCCAAGATCACAAGTGGTATGATGAATTAGCTGATGGAATACTAAAAGAAGAAACCTTAATGCACAAAGCAAAAGTTGAAGAATCATGGGGAAATGCGACTCCCGGTGCGATGAAATTATGTGCATGGTTGATTAATAGTTTTGGGAACTTCCATGAACTAGACTATAATGTGCTAGTAAAGCTATAAGAATGTTGGTGCTCATGAAGTCGCACCATTCACTCGTTTGGAAAGTTATGGTCAGAAATCATATGCAAACATCAAAACTGAAAAGGCTCATGACCCTTATCTCGAGATTAATAATATATTTGATAGAAATTATAGCTGATGGAATACTAAAAGAAGAAACCTTAATGCACAAAGCAAAAGTTAAAGAATCATGGGGAAATGCGACTCCCGGTGCGATGAAATTTTGTGCATGGTTGATTAATAGTTTTGGGAACTTCCATGAACTAGACTATAATGTGCTAGTAAAGCTACAAGAATGTTGGTGCTCATGAAGTCGCACCATTCACTCGTTTGGAAAGATATGGTCAGAAATCATATGCAAACATCAAAACTAAAAAGGCTCATGACCCTTATCTTGAGATTAATAATATATTTGATAGAAATTATGACACAAGTAACACCGGTAATCAAGACAATCAAGGGCATGCAGAACGCAGCGATGATCCCACTCTTGAACCATCAGTTTGCAAAATCAGGAGATTCGAGATGATGAAGTACTCATTCAATGCTGACGAAGAGTACATTGCCGTAAAAGAGTCCGAGTACCTCAACCACTCAAAGGACAACCTTGACGCTTATCAAGAACTTTTACGTATCATTGATGAGGGATGGGTCGTGGCAACACCCGATGAAGAATGAAGCTGGAAAGGAAAAAGTCAAACTTAATGACTAGCTGAAACAAAAGTGCTTCCCGAGAGACAACCATGTCGTTTTTAAATTGTTTGAATTGTTTGCTCGAGTCTGTCTTCCCAGACACTCCATACGGCGTATCGAACCCCTCTGGATACGGCATATGGATGTGTCTGGACGTTATCAGTCTGTAATTTAATTTCAGTATTTTTAAAATTTTTAATTGTTTTTACAAGAACCATACGGCATATCCTAGGGTTTGGGATACGACATATTGATCCATGTATAGTTGTGTGTTTAATTGTTTTCCTGCATTGTAACCATTGTATAACCGAGATAGGAATTGCACCTTTGTATTCTAATCTTTTATGCAGGACCTTGCTATCAGGAAATCGACGCTATGGTATACTCTGAAAAAGACGTGTGTTGAACTCGTACGAGCATTCTGAAGCCTCGTCAACACACTTTTTGCTCAAGAACTTAAATTGGAGAATCATCCCGAGCAACATATCAAGGGAGTTCCTCGTTCTAATTCTGTTTCCCATTTTCTTTATTGTTTTATTTATACAACGAGGACATTGTATAATCTAAGTGGGGGGATGGAGAATTAGAACGCCTACTTGTCCTTTCTTATACAAATAACATGCTAATGTGCTTAAATTATGCCAAATTAAAATATTTTTCTAGCATAACTTTTGTAAAAAAAATTTTCGCGCACTATAACCCTTAATGCCTAATTGTGAGAATTAAACCTATTCCGTTTCCAAATGCTTACTAAAAATTCCACAAAAAATTATGAGTGTGCCGGTGATGTAGTAGACTTTAGAACTTGGCCTGGTATATCACTCGAGACCACAATGATGAGTACTATGGATTTAGTTGGAGAAACATTTTTAACTGGTAGATTTCTAGGAATACACCAAAAATCCTAAATGTCATAAAATTAACTAACTGCACTGGTTAGTTAAATCCAGTGTAACCCTTTGCTTACTCCCATCATATGAGTAAGATCCCCTAGAAAAACCCGTTGAGCCATTCTTGTCTTTTTCACACCATATGTCTATTTCGTTACACATTTAAACCTTAGCCTACCCTGTAGATTAAGCCTACTTAATCAATGTTGCTAGTTGCTTTTGTGTAAAGTTCTGTATTTCCTATGTCAAAGTGAAATTTTCTATCTCTGTTATGGTCGGGAAATTGCACAATGCAATGGGAAAATTTGTAGCTCGTGTATTTTGCTACTTTCGCGATTATGTATTATGTCCGAAGATGAAGTGTTAAAGGAAAAATTATCCAGAAAAATTATGATTGTGAAGACGGTGAAATTGTACCGAGGATTATGTTAAAAAAATGGAAAAATAGAAAAATGCAACAAAAAAGAGAAATAAGTTTTATAGTGGTTCGTTAAACTTAAACCAAAGAAATTCTTAGAAGGATCGATTATTCATGGATAAAAGTCAACGATGTATAGTTTTGTATTAAGTGGCCGATATCACCACTTTTGTAAAAGTATGTAAGTTTGGGATGTTCGGGAAGTTGACCGTTATGGGAACGCCAAATTAGGTTGTCTTTGTCATCTCTATGATCGAGACGTTTGTATATATTTCTAGTCTTTATCATGGAACGGTCGAGAAAAGTTACTAGCAACTACCTTATTTGTTCAAGCTTAATCTATTTGTTTTGTGAATTTTATTTAACAACAATTTACTTCCATTACCTAATCATTAACCATGGGTTTTACGCGAATGAGGATGTGTACGAGCATGTATATCTATTCTGTCGTTACGGCCATGTATGCATGTCTCAGCTGCCTTGTTGGTTTATTACTATTGGTGAAAGTTAGAAGATCCCTCCCCTATATCATTCTTCATCCTAACCCTTGGTTAAACTCGAATGAGGATGTGATCGAACACACATGTCTATTCCGTTGTTACGGCCATGTATGTGTGCTTCAGCTGCCTTGTTGGTGTGGTACTATCGGTGAAAGATTGTTAGAATGATTAACCCTTAGCCTTAAAATAAAAACCCAATTTACCTTTTAACTTGTTTCTCCTTAGCTCTAATGGTGGAGATGTGTATCCTTGCCAAGCTTATGATACAAAGCTAATCACGACCCAGCAATTGAGCGTACCACTTAAATGTTACACCCTAGATTAGTTGAGTGATCTAAGTGATTTCATTTCCATATTTCGTGAGGTGCTTGGTCTTGTACAGGTGATTAAATCAAAAGAAGTGCTTAAACGGAAAAATCCTTGACTTCGGTTGGGATGCATTTTCAATATAATCTAGAGTCTACTTGAGGACAAGTAGGATTCAAGTAGGGGGATATTTGATGACATCAAATAACGTCACATTTATACCAATCATTTATCCCGAATAAACTAACCACTTTTGTATAATTATTGCAAGAATGTGTACTTAATTGTTTAAAAGTGTAATTTGCAGTAATTAAGGAGTGATTTGTGAAGACATGCTAAAAGGCGCATATTTTGGAGCTAAAACAAAGACATTTGAAGATTACTCATTTCTGACCAATACGCCGTATCCAGGAAAAGAGATACGGCATATCAGTGCCAAGTCTTCACAAGAAAACGCGTATTCATAATTCCTAATACGGCGTATCCACCTTCTGCCATACGCCATATCCATGAAAATAACTATTCAGAGATACGAAGATATTATTATTTTGGGAATGTATATTATGCTGATCATAAACTTTGCGCGCACGCCAAGGGATACACCCCAATACGCCGTATTGGCCTAGCCCAATACGGTGTATCTAGCCTTTTTCAAAGACTATAAATAAAAGACTCAAAAACGAGTTTTCAGTGTGCAAAATCATATTCTTCATACCATACACATAAAAGATGATTTTCTGAAGAGAAGAAGAGCAACCAAAGGTCAAGCATCGATCACGATTCCATAGAAGACACCATGTAATTTCCTTACTCTTGTAATCATTTAATTTTTGGTATCGTTCGGTAAAACGTCTAGTTTACCTTGGTTAATTGATCACGCTTGTATAATTACAATGGTTATGGGCTAATACCCTTAGGTATTAGCCATCTTAATGAAGATTTAATGTTTGGTTAGTTTTAAAATCGATTTTCTTAATTTATCGTTGAGAGTTTAATTATGTTTATCAAATGTATTACTTGTCTCGATGTTTATATGCGACATATATTCAACTGGGTTAGTAGTTACACCTAACACGTAGCTAGATATTGGGATGCTTCTCCATATCGTGTTTTATATTACTGGACTAATAGGATCATAAATAACGTTCTGTCTTTGTCTTTAAATTAAGAGCTTAGTTGGACCGGCAGGTGACCCGTAATGTTTCAACAAGTATGTTCTTGATTAATTGATAAAGATTTGAATAGTGGACTACCAGTATATAAAATACCGTCCAACAGTAAGTGGGTAAAGTCCTGATGGGCTAGAGTTTATCTAGATCATAATTGCTATAATCCCTAGATAGATTATAATTAAACTAAAGGATGCTTTATGCCGATGCGTTAATTGTGATAGGATTTAACGTGTCTAGGTCTTAAGATGATGTCCCGCCTAAGTCTTAAGAATGATATGCCGATTCGAGATAAGAAATCATTGCACTAAATAAATAAACCATCATTTAATCGGATTTAATATGGCTAATACAGTTTTTTATTATTTGGCTTGTACCGCTCTTTTATCTTTTGTTGTTTCATGGTATGTTTGTTTGTTTAGAATT
The DNA here is from genome assembly GCA_026074375.1 of Tanacetum coccineum. Lineage (NCBI taxonomy): Eukaryota > Viridiplantae > Streptophyta > Magnoliopsida > Asterales > Asteraceae > Tanacetum > Tanacetum coccineum. Next base: position 34,077 of record BQNB010000200.1, read on the forward strand.
GATTATTGTCACCATTAAAACCTATGTGTCCAGTCTCTAAGGCTGAAATAAACCCCCATATCCCGTTATAGAAAGGTATTAGCATAGGTTTACCAAGTTTATTAGGATTACACATTAGAGTATTTAAATACTGTAGATTATAAGGTTAATGACCTCGCTGCTCTTAGTGTTCGAACACCTATGTTAACTACGAAAATCCAACGATCGGTATAAGCCCGTTGTTATTTAAAACGTGTTGTTTTAGGATAAGTCGGCTAAATATAAATTTAAAACTTGGTAATTAATAAATTGACCCTACACGACAGCACATCAACTCCTATGATCATGAGCCCGAATTGGAACCTTCTATTTGAGCTTATGTGTGATGCAAGTGAATTTCACAGTTGGAGCAGTCTTAGGACAAAAAGATGGTAAAGACTTTCATCCTATCTATTTTGCAAGCAAAACACTCAATGCAGCTTAGCAAAAGTATACGGTTATTAAAAAAGAACTGATGGTTGTAGTCTTTGCATTTGAAAAATTCTGACCCTATCTGATATTATCCAAAACAATTGTCTACACCGATCACTCAGCTTTGAGACACATATTTAGAAAACAAGATGCTATGCCACGTCTTATTTTTTGGATTCTGCTATTGCAAGAATTTGATATAGAAATAAAAGACAAAATGGTACATAAAATGTTGTCGTTGACCACATATCTCAGATTGATAATGATGAGACAAGTGATGACAGTGATGTCGACGATAACAGAGAGACTCTTATGGAAATAACCACTAATGACACACCATGGTTCGCAGACTTTGCAAACTATTTGGTGGGTGAGATTATACCTAAAGGAATGACGTACCAACAAAAGAACAAATTCTTTTCCGATCTCAAAAACTATTTTTGGGAAGACCCTTATCTTTTCAATGTATGTTCAGACGGTATGATCAGACGCTGTATCTCAAGACCAGAAACTCGTACCATTCTTGATCAATGTCACCACGGACCGACTGGTGGACATTATGGACCAAACATCACAGCTAAAAAAGTCTTAGACTCAGGCTTTTACTTGCCAACAATCATTAAAGAAGCTCACACTCTAGTTCGCTTTTGCGAAGCATGTAAAAAAATAGGAAATATATCCAAATGTGTTGAAATCCCCTTAAATAACATTTAAGTGTGCGAAATATTTGACATATGGGGTATTGACTTTATGGGACCATTCCCGAAATCTTATAAATTCGAATATATCTTAGTTGCTATCGACTATGTATCTAAATGGGCCGAAGCTTAAGCTCTTCCAACTAATGATGCCAGAGTTGTTATTTTATTTCTAAAAAAAACTATTCTGCCATTTCGGTATGCCCAAAGCTCTTATAAGTGACTGATGAACTCATTTATGCAATAAGATAATGGAAAAACCAAGAAAAGATATGGAGTTAACAACCATTTCTCTACATCATATCATCCTCAAACACGTCAAGTTAAAAATACAAACATAGCTCTTAAAAGAATTCTTGAAAAAACTGTTAAAGATAATCCTGCTATCTGGTCAAGAAAACTCGATGATGCTCTGTAGGCTTTTCGTACTGCTTACAAAACACCTACCGGTACCACACCATACAAGATCATATACGGTAAAAACTACCATTTACCTTTTGAAATTGAACACCGTGCATACTAGACCCTGAAAAACTATAATCCAGGCCTCATCATTGCTGGTGAGAAAAGAATGTTTTAGTTGCACGAGTTAGACGAATTTAGACATCAAGCATATGAAAACTCTCGTCTATGCAAAGCAAGAACCAAAGTCTGGCTTGACAAAAAACTAAAAATAAGAAAAGTATTCAAACATGGAAACAAAGTGCTGCTATTCCATTATAAGTATAAATTCAAACAACCGAAACTCATATCTCTTTGGCTAGGACCATACGTAGTAAAACATCAATATCCATCCGGGTATGTTGAACTATATGGAAAAGATGGAAAAACATTCATTGTTAACGGCCATCGACTGAAGCTATATCATGAAGAAGATGATTATAATGACCAAAGGGAAGAAATCACTCCCTTCTTTCCAAAAGAATGAACTCCCGAAGTACGAGTCTAGCTAATGACTCTCTTAGAAATTAAGCGCTTCTTGGGAGGCAACTTGTACTTTAACTTAGTGTGGAGGAGTTCCTCCTCCTCTGTTTTATCTTTCTAAAAAAACCAAAAATATTTTCTTTTGTATGTTTTATTTGTTTAATTTTGCAAGTAACATAGCATTAGATCTGGAAAATTATGGCGCTTGCTCAAATATTGCTCTCTCGCAGCTTCATCATATTATGCCTCGGGAAGTACCGTTTTCCCTTAATTTTCCCTATTTTTTATATTTATTAGTTCTCATATTGAGGGCAATGTTCAACTTAAGTGTGGAAGGGAAGCCAAATAGGAAAAATTAAATAATCATACTTCTCCATGTTTGCCCTGCAATCTGGCCAAAATTTTCAACTGATATTTTATGAAAAATTTTAAAACTAATATATATGCTTTTCTTCCAAAAGTAAAAAATGTATACACTTAGTAAGGAAAATCCAACCGGATTGACATTATAACTAGCACAAAATCAGTCCACTAAATTGTAAGAATTAAACCTTAAAGAATTCGGGTCCATCTTTGATACCTAAGATAATTTTTGCCTTTAGCTTTCTCGGGTTAAGGTTTGAATGCAATTGCGAGTGTCTCATCCGTCATTACGGCTATGTACTTGTAGTTTGTTGCCTTTTTTGGAGCATTGGTATTGGGATAAAATTATATGAGTGACCCGGTAATTTAGTAGCTCTAGAACTTGTGCTTGATCATCATTTACTAACCGCAGTGAAGTTAATTTATAGATAAAATCGTATGACAAGAGGTAAAATAAATCCCATGTAACTCCTGTATCTGCAACACTCCCTTTTAGTGCTATCCCGCGGAAGTATCCAAAGTTGAAGAAAAAAAATGCTCAATGAAAGTAATTCTGTGCCAGCCTTAGTTATCCTTTGGTATAAAAAAAGTTCAAAGTATAAGGCTTATGTTTTGGCACATGGAATCAGTACATGTTACTCACCCTTATCATTATCACGTTTTGCCTCTTTGAGATCTTGTCAAGGTGCTCACGCCGCAACGGCCATGTTTATGTGTCTTGTACAAGCTTATGGTAGCTATCTAGATTATGTTTGTGCAAAATATAAACCCTATCTGAGTGACTTGTGTGAATACAAATAACGCCTAAATTATACATGTTTTCGGCGACATTATTTGTATATATTTTATCATTTCTCATGAACGTTTGGTACTTAATAGCATGAAATATGTGCAGGTTCACTTGAAGACATCCCAAGCTCAAAAAGATCAAAATACAAGTGTTTATACTCATCGGAAGACAAGTTAGAAGAAAAGAAAGGACTATAGCTGAAAATGCCAAGAAGTGTGCCCTTCCCTTCGAATTAAATAGATTAAGTGAATTAAATGAAGTCTGCATTTACACCCCAAGTGCGCCGGTTTTCTACAAAAGTGTGCCGCACTTCCTATCAGTATTAAATGAAATTGCACCAACTTAAGCTAAGTACGCCGCACATTTTATAATGTGTGCCACACTTCGAGCCTCATTCAGCCTATAAATAGAGACAAAAATCAAGCATTCCAAATCACTTCTCATATATCCCTCATATTCTTGATCATACAAATCTCTCTCAAATATCTTCACCAACACTTGGGTTTGAAGATCGAAGACAAAGAACGAAGAACAACATCATAGTATTTAGTAAAATAAAGATCTAAGTAAGATCTGATACTTGTAAAGGGTGGAGTTTGATCCATTTTCCTACCCAAGCATAGTATGTTTCTTGTTTCTCTACTTTATTTTGTTATGAACTTCATAGCCATGAGAGGCTAAATCTCTCATGACTACTAGGTGATGTTAATATAATAAATAAGCATTTGGTATCATTGCGATCTTCTTAATCTTAAGCTTATGTTGAGATCCTGTCGTGTCTTATCTTATCAACTTTGATTGTATGCATATAACGGTATAGGTCGAAAGACCCGTTGAATGTTATATGGTTTTAAAGATTTGTCTACGGTCTTTATTGTTTGGTTGGAGAAATCTGCTTACGTTATTTGATAAACAAAATACATTTGATATAATAGTAACTGGATTATCTGAGTGACACATTTAATTAAGTTAATTAGATATAAGTCTTAAGTTAAACATACTAATTTGTGAAAACGTTTTTTGACGAGAAAACCTTTTTATAAAGTAAACAACCTCGAATCTGATATCGTAATCATCACCATTTCTTAGGAATTATATGGAACTATCCGAGTAGTCATATTTCTCATTATTGAATGTAACTCAGTCTATTTCAAAATTGTTAAATTTTATTTTAACTACGATTATTTGAACACAAATCAAATCCCCATGGACGACCTGGTCTTGCCTAAAATGTTATACTACATACGTGGGTTATACTTTTACCCGTGTGTTTCCATGTAATAATCCGGTAATTTTAGTCTTATAAATTTAAAGCTTTTGAAACACATCACAAAGCAAACGTAAGTTTTCTATGTCGAACTTGCACCACTGTGTTGTGTATAGGTACTGTCAATTTACAACTCCTTAGATAGCAATTTGATAAAATTAAGTAATTGCAGGATACTATTGTGATGTCCATACGCTGAAATTTAAACTTATATAGAAATATATATGGATGCTATATCCCACAAAATGAGCACGACAGTTGACCGCATCCATCACTAAAGTTGTCACATCTTTTAATAAAAAGTCATACGATGTCCCTCATGAATATTGCATCCACAACCACTGAATTAATGACATTAAAAGCAATATGTGCATGCACTTATGATAGGTTGAATCAAAATATTTTTTCATACTTGGTTCCAATGGTCTTAGACAGTTGGCTAGGGAATTAGTTACGACCAATTATTACTCAACATCAACTTTATACATTCAAATTTGGATCCACTATAAAAATTAAGGTCATATGAAAAAATGCTATTTTTGCTTATGTGTGTTTTGCATTTCGAAACTTTATGATTTTTGCTTTTTGGCCGAGCAAAATACAATGCTTCTATAGAGTGTTTGATATGTAAGCAATTACGTAGCCATTTTATGTTTTATTATAAAAGGTGTGTCTATTATTATAATCATTTTTGTAATTTCAGGACAAACTGAACTAACTCCGAGTGCAGAAGTGGAGTTCAACAGTTGTAGAAAAGAAGTCTTAGATTAAGCCACCTATACAGATGGAGTTTTAGGTGGTTGAACGTCCATTCTCAAGCAACATGAAAAGACAAATACGGTTCATTTGGAGCAACAATAAATAATGGCTATGTAGCAAATGCATGTAAAGTAGGCTGTATTGTATTAGACTAAACTTTGGATGATTTAAAATTTATAAAGCTTTATTTAAGTACTGCTACATTTTTTATTTGAGTATTGCTACATTTGACCGAATCATGAATTAGTATAAACCGCAAACGTAAAACCCCGCGCTCCGCAGCAGAGCGCGAGTCAAAAACCTCGTTATTCTTATATAACAAAAGCTAGTACCTATTTTGAAATTCACTTTTCTCAAAGCAGTTTTAATATTAAAAAATTGTTTTTCACCAATCCTGATATACATACGTGTTATAATACTGGCTTTGTTTAACCTAAACACGTGTATCTCTTCCTTCTTTGACACCTTCATTCCCCTTAAATTTTTAGCACACAACACCCCTCTCTTAATTCTCACACAACAACACACACACAAGGATTTTATCCTCCAATGTGTCACACAGATTCATCAAACTCATGAACAACTAAATTTTTGAGGTGCTCGAAGTGCTTTCTTTGGCAGTTTAAAAGTTATACTGCTTATTTTTGGGATTTTTAACTTTCAATTACATGTAGTTGATTTTGATGTAACCCATTTTGTAGGTTTGTGAACCTTAAGCTCCTATGACGACGGTGGCGAAACCAGTGTTGGCCTCTCAATGTGTTCAAAAAGTCATCAGGGGGTTTGTCTATTACCTTATTTATGTGTGTTACGTTTGCCTTTATATAAAAATTATTAGGGGTATTGATTTCTATGTTTTGATTAATTTGAATGGAATTTAGGTTTGTTGATATTCATTTTACACCCCGTTGGGATTTACTTATTAAAAATGATATAAGACACAAAATATGTTTTTTGGTGAATTTAGTCGCGTGTTATAATAAGCATTTTGAAATAAGCTATTTTTTAAAAAGTTTTTTTTAGTGCAAACAAACTGTTGTGTAGCATTATTTGCTTATGTATGTTGTGTTTAATGATTTAGATAAACAGGGTAGCTATTCATATTGTTCGTGAATTAACCGGGTCGGATGATGATTTTAAGACAATGTTTTCGGCTTTGTCACAGCTTCTAGGTGAAAAAAGGTAATATGTTGTTTGCGGCTTTATGTTGAGGTGGTTTCGGTAGTGTTTGTTTATGCTCATTTGTTCACCTTATTCCCTTTTTCAACTTTCGAAAATCTAATGAGCTCAGATTTTTTAGCTAATGAGCTTATGAACTTTGGATTAGCTTATTTACCCACTTTATGAGGTTATTTGATTAATAGGTCACTTTTTAGACCTTATTAGTTTAAGGCGATGCGGTGGTGATGTATAAAAGTGAGCTTATCGTCTTTTCTAAAATCAAGTAAGCGAATAAGTGGGTTAAGTTAGCTAATCCAAACACGCTGATATATAATTTTTTTTTTGTATATTTGAATCTGACAGCTTGCAAAAGCGAAAGTGGATGTGTCATTCGTAAAGATAGCATTAGTGGATGTTGATAATGACTAGGTTTAACTTTATTTGAAGTATTTTGATATTACATCTATTCCGTGTTGTTTAATCGATTCTGTTAATGCCTAGAATTTAGATCGCATTGTCACACCCCACCAAGGCGAAACCGCGAGGTGTAACATATTAATAAACATCACACAAGATGATAGATAAAAATACCATACATGATTTAATAAAAGTAAACTTATCCGAATTACAACATCTTCAAGAACAAGTTTAAAAGCACATAAAACATCATAAATTGTTTCCATCCGAACATGGATATTCCAAATGTTGCAACTAGGTAGACATCTTGACAATAACTGAAATGCAAAGCACTAAGTTTCCACGTTAGGAACGTCACCTGAAAAGCATGATAAAAAGGGTCAACTATTGAAAATAGTTGGTGAGCTCACAGGATTTTGTACACAAAATGTAGTTTTATAAAGAGTAGATATCCGAAGTAGTATATCCAAATCCACATCTGAATTCCGAAAACAGGTTGATAAACCAAAATGACACAAGTTTTCAAAGACAGTCCCCGTTACTGAGGTAACGTAACACAAATCCAATCAATATAAATGTATGTTATAGTGTTTATGCGAGGCACTACTTAAACGCATTCAACCTAACCGTTCCAACGTCCAAACATCTCGTGTACCAATCCAACACTCGAAACAAGTTTCAAGTTCAACAAGCGTCATAACACAAGTCTTATGTTCTAGTACTATGCACCCCGTTTATGGTGGGAGTGGGGAGGGGCTAATCACCTAATAGTGCTATCCATAAGTACTAACGTCTCAATCCCGTTGAGGGGGATATAATGAGCTAAAAGTAGTGGCGGGTTCAAAGCATACAACAATATACATATCAAGTTCAAGTTCAAGTTCAACACGTTTTCCAAGTTCAAATCAAGTTCAAGTATGCTCGAGAGTTTAACACTTAAAAGTACGAACATAGCAATTTAAATACAACACATCATGCTTTCCACCCCAAAATTGATTAAAACGGTAAAAGAGGGGCTGTGAGAAACTCACCTCAAAAGTTATAGCAAAATGATGATTTCCCGGCAAATCACAAACAAGTAGGCAACCCAACGAACGCGCATCCTTCTACCCGAGACCTAAAGTAAGTAAATAATACTTATTAGACTCTTAACGATATGCTCGGACTCACTAAATATTCATTTGTTATGTCATTCATCAAGTTACTTCATAAAACACCATTTTCACATTAGAGGCGAAACCTTAAATCTGTCCTAAATTTTGAGTGCCATTACGGGTAGCATTTCATCAAGTTAATTATCTTTACAACTTTTGTCCTTCTGATATATCTTAGTATAATGTCTTATGAGTCTTTTCATGGTTTTATAATTAATTTCTAGGTCTTTAACCCTTTCAAATGGTCTTGCCAAAAAAAGGACTCAGTTCTGGATAGGCTTCATTTCCTTGATGACCAGAGGGTCTTAAAAACGAATATGGGTTCTAAGTTTTTGGTGACATGTTTATCATATCATGAAATAACTATATCCAAAATTTTAGCTTCTGACATGGAGGTATGAGTGAGATACACTCAAAACCTTGCACTCTAACAAATCTGGAACAACTTACTGTTTTGCACACTTGGTTTTCAAACGAGTTTTGATTGACTTTTCCTTATTTCCAGTAGGTGATATTATAATGGTTGGAAAGACAGTTCAAAGTAGTTGATGTTAGAATCAAGAATCATATCAAAAACTTATTTTATGACCAAGTTATGCTCATTGCATATTTACCTAAAAAAAATTCTGCAAACTGCCTTGGAATTAGGAGCCCTTAACATGCACTTTTATCTTCCCAAAACCTCAAAAACGACTAAGACAACTCCCAATCTTGTTTTAGACATGTATAAAAATCATTTTCATATGAAAATCTCAGTAGGTTCTTGATTCGATGACAAATAGTCTATATATAGTTAAATATATAACTAAATATCTCAAATTAATTATAGTATAGTGAGTATCCCGTTTGATAAAAATTGCTTGAGGACAAACAATTATTTATCTCCCGGATGTCGTATCCCAACGAAGCGTGAATTGAGAATCTCGTTTAAGTTCGTGATCGCGTGATTTGAATAGTCAAGATTTGATTTGGATTTTATTTCTACAAATATAACGCAAATGCAAGCAAAGGAAATTAAAAACTAAAGCAATTAAGATTTAAGCATGCAAACGATAACGAGAATCTAAAAACCGAGACTTAAAAACCTAAATTATCAAATTTTAACCCTAAAAATGCAAAATTAATTTCTAAAAGTCCTAAATGATTAAAAATAATTTTAGAAAAAAGAATTATTTTTTTTTTGATTTTTATTTTGTTTTTTTATTAATTAAAAACAAATTTAATCTAAAAATATTATAAAAAATATTAAACTAATTCAGAAAAATCTGAAAAAACTTAAGGAAAGTACCTTTATCTATTCTAAACTTAAGAAAAATAAAATGGGTTCACCAGCTTATTTGAATATGCTGGAAATAAGCCCAAAAGGGCTGAAAGCTTAACTTGCAAAATGGCTTTAAAAAAATGGTTATATTCTAAAACAGAAAAGACCCAAGGGCGAGATGGTAGCGGGTGTGTGTGTTAAAGTGTTGTGGGTTAAGGGGGAGGTCATAGGTTCAAAACCTGTGACTTCCTTTTTGATGAAAACATTTTTTTATTTTCTTTTGAAAAAGCTATAAAATAAGCAAAAATGAAAAACTTTAATGAAGAGCTTTTTAACAGAACTTAAAAATAAGCTATAAAAAGCTTCTTAAAGATGACAGTTTTAAGCTTAAGTCTTTTTAACTAATTTTGGAAACTGTTTGGTTTTTTAAGACATAATAAGCTATAAGAAAACTTAATAAGCTAAAAAAAACCAAGTCCTAAACCTAATAAGCATAAAAGATTAAAAATAAGCACATAATATAAGCTGAAAAACATTAAAGAGCATTTAAGACAACAGACTTTTAAAAATAGAATTTAAAGGATTTCTACCTAATTTTAAGCTAAGCTATAGGACAAATAAGCAATAGGAATAAGCTAAAATCTAAAAACAGATGAACACCAATATCCAAAAGACACAAATAAGCCAGAATTAAACAAATTAGTTCAAGAAGTAAGCTTGAAAAGAAATTGAAAAAGGTAGACACTACTACTTATTTTTTTTGGCTTTTTGAAGAAAATGACAGATTGGCAACTTTCCATATGACTCAATAAGCAAAGTGAAAAGCTAAAAGCTTAAAACAGATAAAGCCCATGATTCAATAAGCAAATTTAAATTAGAATTAAGCTAATTTAAACAACTAACTAAGCTAAAACTTAAACTAAAACAGACTGCATAAGTGACATTTGACATTGTGAGCAAAATGGCAACTTGCTACTAACTTTTCAGACACTAGACTTCTTTTGACACATTAAAAGCTTAAAACAGATTAAGTTCTAATCAAAATAAACTAATATTAACAAAAACTAACCTATATTAAACCATAATGATCTACAAACACAGACCTTAAAGATTAAAGTTAAACCTTTAAACCACTTGACAAATTTTGACAATAGGACTCAACAGGCTAAACCAAACCAAAAGGTTTTAAAACAGATTCACCTTGATACATGTTTGAGCCAAATTAAGCACAAAAATCACACCTCATATGCATTTATAAGAATTTAATCAAATAAGCAGTTTGAAGGCCTACTGAGTTATCAGATTTGGAATTTTGCTAAAACAACTCTAAACTTAACAAAACTAAATCTAAAACTTATTAATACTATCTTTAAGACTTGATTAAAGCTTAATAAAACTAACTCAATCCCTAAAATGACCTAAGCAGTCTTAACTTAAGTTAAGACTGCTTATGCCAAACACCCCTTTAAAACTAGTTTAAGCATTTTTAAGCTAAAACAGATTGTAAAATGATTCAAAGAGTGAAAACAGATTAAGCATAAGCTGAAATAAGTACAATTAAGCATCAAAAACACAGAAATAAGCACAGGAAATAAGCACCCTAGAATAAGCAGTAAAACAAGCAAATGCAGACAATAAGCTAAAATGGGAAATAGAACATACCTTGATCCTAGCTTAAACAAGGATTAACTATTGCTCATAAGAGCTTAAATCTACAAGCAGCTTAAGCAATAAGCTCTGAATAAGCCCTATAAGCCCTTTTAGATATGGCTTATCTTCCAAATGGCTTATTCAAGAGTTTGAGTGGATTTTAGTGAGTGACTTATTCAGTTTAGCTTAAGACAAGCCAAACTGAGTAAAGGCTAGCTTATTAAGTAATCAAGAGCTTATTAAGCTTATTATGTTATATCCAAACACATGTTTAACAAAATTTCTTAAAGTAAAAACAGAATTAAAAGGCACAATTTAAAGGAACTGATACTTTTATTAATAGTGAAACGTTTACAAGCTTTTAAAAGAAGAAATACATTAAAACGAAAAAATAAGCTAAAAAACTACACTCATAAGCTACTAAAATTACTATAAGCTAGATGACTAAAGCTGTGTGAGGCCTCCTCTATTTATAGTGAAGAGGGGAAGGATCCAGAACCTCTAGGAGCGTCTCCAATCCATCAATCTTGTCCCTTGATCAAAATCCATCTTCAAATCTGATCGATCCCTTTTGGTATATATAAATAAATATATAAATACGTAAGGATACTATCAATAATAGTAGATAAGTATTCCGTGAGGCTTTCAAAATATTTCACTTTTATCCAAAGCAAAACCCTAAAAACCTACCCGGGTCGTTATCCCCAACGAGGCGTGCAATGGAATGTCGAGAGTCTGTTTGACATTTGATGTTTGAATAACAGAGATTTGATTGGATTTTCTAATTCTACGGGAAAAATAAGTAAAAGGCAAGCTACACTAAAAACGAAAGCAATTACGAAATTAAACACGTAAACGAGAACGTAAAAACGCGACTAAAGAAACTTAATAATAAAAATATTAAATCCTAAAATGATTTTTTAATTTTTCTAAATCCTAAATGACTAAATTATAAGAAAAATCAAAGGAAATCCTAAAACGAGAGCGATTATAGTAAAATCATGAAGAAAACAAGAAAGGGATTCAAATCCCGTTCTTTAAAAAACCAAATTCTAAAATTTTAACCTTACAAAAGCAAATTTAATTTTCCTAAGTCCTAAATGATAAAAGAAAATTTAAAAAAAAGGAATTATATTTTTTTGACTTTTATATTTTTTTATTATGAATTAAAAACTGATTTGATCTAAAAAATTAATTAAAAATACTAAACTAAATGGGAAAAATCTAAAAAATTAAGGAAAAGTGCTTTGATTAATGCTAAACCTAAGAAAAATAAATTGGTGAAAAGAGCTTATTGAAATAAGCCAAAAATAAGCTAATAAGTGCTGAAAGGCAAAAAGGCTAAATGTGTATAAAAGAAAAGTAATGCAAGTTTCTAAAAACAATGACCCTATCTGGTGTTGTGGTAGTAAGGAGTGTGTGTGAAATATGTTTTTGGTTGATAGACGTTGAGGTCCAAGAGGTTTCGAGCCTATTGGCTCACCCTTGGTCATTCCCTCAACTCCCAACATTAAAAAAAAATTTTTTTTTTATTTTTTTGCTAAATTTTTTTACAAAAGTCTTAAGGACTTAAAAATAAGCACTTTTAATAAAAACACCTTTTTTAGAAACCACAAATAAGCACAAAAATAAGCCCTTAAAAGCTGACATAATGCTTTACTTAACTAAGACTTAAAAGGCTTAAACTAAGGGCTCATTTTGGGCTCAATAAGCTGATGAAAAGCAAATAAGCTAACAAAAGACAACAAACTATATCTAATAAGTACAAGGCTAAAAAATAAGCAACTGAATTAAGCTAAATTAAGCTTAAAGTGACATAATTGCTTAAAGGACTTTTTAAACTAAATTTTAGACTAGAAATGCTAAAAAAAACTCAAATAAGTTTATCCTAAACTAAATAAGCTAAAACCACTTAAACCTATCCTAATAAGCAAGTCTAAACCTAAAATAAGTAATTCCAACAAGCCAATAAGCTCAAATGAGCAAATAAGCTAAAACAGCCAAGAACTACTCAAAACAGCCTACAAGGGCATTTTCTAGCTTATTTTTAAGCTAGTAAATGGAACCTTATGGCTTAATGGGCTATACCACAGAAAAGCTTATACAATAAGCTACAATAATCAACAATAAAAAAAAGAGTTTGAAAATCAAATAAGCTATGAAAAAGCTTAATGAAAAGTGTTGTTTCTCTCAGTGTGTACTGGCTAACATCAGTATGTGCTGAAAGAATGTTAAGCTTTTGCAGGCCTAAATTAAGCTACTTAAAAGACTTTTAAAAGAACAAATAAGCTCAAACAGATAAAATAAGGACTACAGACTACTTGTGCAACAATTTTCAAGACTTAATACTAACTAAAGCTTATCTAAATTTGGGAATGAAAAATGGACTTTTAAAACTAAAAATGACTTGACAGATTTTGACTTGAAATAAAATGGATAATTGAAAACTTTTATGACTCTTTCCTACTGCATTTTGACACTAGTTAGAAGCCTAAAAACCACCTTAAAACAATTTTTTAACTACAATCAAATTAAGACAATTTGAAAAGCTTTCAAAACCACAGTTTTAAAGGACTATTATGAAATACATTAAAACTGGTTTTTAGACTTTGAAAACTTTTGGAAACAGCTTATAACAACTTAAAAAGGGCTGTCAAAGTTGGCATAGTGACCCAAATGGTTTTAAGACTGTTTTTGACCCATTTTGTCCCTTGACCCAAACACCCCTTTAAGTTATAAAAACTCATTTTTAAACTTAAACAAGCTAAGAACTTTTAAGAAAACTCAAAACAGATGACAATTAAGGTATAATAAAGACATATAAGCAGTTAAAACTAAAAAATAAGCAGAAATAAGCAGTTAAAATAGTAATGACAGAAAATGAGGCTAAAAAGAGTAAAAATGAGCATACCTTGCCCTTTGCTCTAAACAAGGGCTTAAATGCTCAAATGAGCTTGTCTACAAGCTCTAGCAGAAGCTAGTACAAACCCATAAGCTCTTACATTGCCAGCTTATCATCCAAAAGCTTTGGTAGTTTTGAGTGGTGATTTTTTTTTGGTTTTTGGTAGAATTTTCTTAAGTGCTTATACAAGCTTAATGAAAACAGATTATGAAGAACTCAAATAAGAGCTTATCAAAGCTTATAAAACATTCTTAACAATGAAACAACAAATTAGAAACTCAGAATTTTTATAAACTTAAAACCTCAAATTTTCATTAATCATTGAAAAAGTTACAATACTTGAATTAAAAATACAATAAGCTGTAAAAATACAATAAAAAGCTATCCTATTAAAAACTTAAACTTAAAAATAAAAAGCTACTCTACTGTGTGAAAAACATACATATATAGTCGTAGGAGCCCTTTGAGGTGTGCTTGTTGTGTTTTCTGTGTGAGAGACTTCAAAACCTCATCAAGGCCCTTCATTTTTCTTGCTCACCAAGCCTTTCAATCCTAACCCTTGATTTCATGTCTTCATTCATAGACGAATGAGGATGTCTTGGATTGCCAACATGGCAATTGTTGTTTTGTGAGGTGGGGTTAAGGTATAGTGATGTTTTTTTGTCTCTTGTTGCAGGGTCACGTGAAGGAGAGTGACGGGTGAATATGGTTTTGTGTTTGGCGAGAAAAAAGGGTTTGACTGGGTTTGGGTATAACAGGGTTAAGGTTCGTGGTTTGACAGGTTTGGCCCCTGAAGTTATATAGTTTAATTTCATGGGTGGTCCTTGTGGTGTAGAAGTTATAAGGTAATTGGCATTTTCAGCCCTTGAGGTTATATGGTGATGTTACACCCATAGTCCTTAAAGGACTAACGGTGTTATCAGTTAAGGGTGTTGGGCTTTCATTTATTAAGTTAGGTTTTGTGTTAGGCCGGGTAATATAGAAAGGGTTTTTGAGGCCTTTTATGGTATAAGGCTTATTAAGTCTTCATATAATACTTTAATGGGCTGACCCGACCCATTAGATGGGTACGGGTAGACCCATTAAGTATCTCTTCGTTTACATCTTCGGTTTTGTCTTTGACTTTGACTTTGACTTCGGTTGACTTTGACTTTTTCTCGCTCTTCCATTCTGTGCTCGGTTTTGTCGTTTCTGGCTTTGTTTTTCGTCCTTTTGTCGGATATCCGTTACCTGCACAATATAAGTGAAAACATACAAATACAATGTACTTTTGGTATGTTTTTTGTCATTTAAGTCTATTTTTAATGGAAAATGGTATGTGTAATTAAGCACATACCAAAATCTAATCCTTTAAACCGCTGGATCATGTGCCACGCATCTTCAACCAATGAGAGAGCTGGGGATTGCCAGCATGGCTAAATGATTGTTAGAGGGTGTCAGGGATAAGGCTTCTAAAAGTTTAGGAGGGCGTGTGTGGGATGAATGATTGTTTACCCTGGTTCTTGTTGTTGTAAAAACGAAGGAGGGAAAGGAAGAAGGAATCACAGTAATTTTGACATGTGATTATAACGTTGAGTTGACTTGGGCTAGGGTTTATTTAGGCCAGGAATGGTTAATGGATTTGGACAATTGAATTTATCTTGGACTTAGTTTATAAAAGGCTAATGGTTTAATACTTCAATGCTTAATGGGCTGACCCGGCCTATTAAATGGGTACGGGTTGGCTCATTAAGGATGAATATGCCTTCGACTTCGGTTTCTCATGCTCTTTCCATTCCTGTGCTGGGTTTTGTCCGTTTTGCTTCGTTTTTGTCCTTTTTGTAACATATCCATACCTGCAAGACACAATTCACGAAATACACATATACAATGCATTTTTATGTATTTTTGGTCATTATTGGTCTTTTTAGCTCGTTTTATTAGGTAAAAGTTATGTGTATTTAAACATATACCGGTTCTTTATCAAAAGGACCTATATAACACAAGTTAAAGAAAGTGCTCAAAATGATAAGATTTGAGTTTTCTAACTAGACTTTTCAAGATTTATCCTTTATTCAATCTTAGAAATGGCCAAAACAAGTGCATGTACTCTTTTTAACATCATTTAAGAGCTGTAAAACATCTTTAGATCAAATATCTATTTTTATTTAATTTGACAAAAAGTTTATGCAAGATTCAAGTGCAAGAATAAAAGAAATAGCTCTCTTGGTGCAAGAACAACACAAGTTTTCTTGCACCAAGGTTTGTACCTTGATTAGTGAATGATGGGAGTGATCTATAGGAGCTGAGATAAACTAGTATGAGTTTTTTTAAAGTTTTATCACCCATATGGACTTGTAGTGAAGTTTTGTAAAGCTTAATATGTGAAAACACTTAGAAAATAACAAGTTACACTCTTTTATATGAAAGTAAAAAATTGTGTGAGCTGATTGAAAAATGATACGGCTTTAAACGAGCATATCTTACCCGTTTCTTAACTAATTGAGCCGAAACAAGTTCTCACACTTAGGTCTATGTCTTACCTTTCCAAATTGTATGGCCTCTTTCACGGAGTCAAAGTTTAAGGCACTCAAATACATGTTACAAGATTTGAATTCAGAACTCGTAGCTAATTGACCAATAGTTTTGCAAGTTTCAGCCGATGAGATACACTCTGGATAAAAGATGATAAACGGAGAGGCCGGGGTCAAAAATGGTATATCCTTCATTCCCCCAAGTGAGAGGTTATGGTAGAGTATCGGGATACGTATGAAAAGGATGAAAGATCTTATACAAAACTTCTGCCAAGAGAGGAGATTGGTCATCCTCGAATGGTAAATTCACATTTATCATAGAAAGAACGTTTTCATGAATCCTGGAGTCAACAATACTAGTTAACTCACCCGGATCGGGCTCATTCTTAAAATAGCAACAATCATACTCCGGTGGAGATATGATGTGAGCGAGTTCATCGACGAACGCCTTATGATAAAATTCACTCCTATCGGCAGGAGCAAACGGATCATTCGAAAGATCAAAGACAAACGAATCATATTTAGAAGAGGAAAATGTTAGGAATGAGTGGTGGGTGACTGTACCATACTCTTCTCTTTAATTTGATCGTCATCGAATCCTCTAAGCTGACGAGCTCAGAATTGGGAGGTGATGTGTCAACATAATCGATGTCGCCAATAGAGAAAGAATCGTCATCAATCGAAGTAGAATCATCGTTAGAATCGAAGAAACCCTCAAATTGATCTTTTGAAATGTCAAGAGGCAGAGAATTATCACGAAAAGGCACATCACACATTTTGTCGGGAATACCCTCGGACTCACTTGGGATTGGGACAAGGTCCTCAACACTAGACTTTATTACTTCGTCCGATTCCGTTGCCGGAATAGTGTCGAGTTGCTCATCCTCTATTATGAGAGAGTCAACGGGCTCCTCGGTTGATAAAACGGGTGTGATTGCAACACACGGAGGAAGTCCAAAAATAATAATATCTCTCCAGGGAATAGAATTTTCCTCGTCATCGTCATCATCGTAGCAAATGGGAATCTTCCAATATCGATTTTTAGCCGCTTGCTCTTCCGCAATTCGCTTTTCTTCTTCATTCTTTTGCATATATTGACCAATCATATCACATATGTATTTCATTTGCTCCATAATATCATTTTGAGAATTGAGAAGCTCATTTTGAGCATTGAAGATAGGATGATTGACGATATATTGTGGGGGTTGAAATTGGTCAAAACTGGAATAATTAGAATCATAACACGGATTAGGTTCGTAATAATTCATCAGTTGACATTGAAAAGTCTCACGAGGACCCCCACAATCTTCACAACAAGGATATTGTTATGGAAAACTCGGTGAAGTTTGGGGAAAATAATCAAAGTTTTGATTGAAACATGGGTCTTGATTGTAGACAAACGAGACTTGAGGTGGACAATCATAACCATGATGGGCATCGTTCCCACATAACTCACAAGAGTATGAAACGTATTGGGGTTGTGGAGGTGGGTTAAAAATGTTAGGAGAATCATTGACAAAATTAGGAGTGGAATCATAAGTGAATGAATTTCCATCTCCAGAATAGCATGTCGGATCAAAACTTGGCAAAGTTTGTGGGAGCTCATCAATGGTTTGATTGTTGCATGGTTCCGGATTAGAGATAATCGGAACTTTCGGTGGACAATTATAGCCATAATGAGCACCGTTCCCACAAGACTTGCAAGTACATCGTTGACAAAAGATATCGTCTAACGAATCACCACACTCGTAACAACAATGGTGGTCAATATGTGGAGGACTTTGTGAAGAATTTTCACCGGGGTCTTGATTGAAGACGAATGGCTCTTGAGGCAAATTAACAACATTAGTTTTGTCGTTGGATGACTCGGAAGGGTTTAGAAGGTCTTGGAAAAATTCATTTTCATCAAAAATTTCCCTCAATTTCTTTCGTAATAGAGCACATTGTCGACAATATAGACCATCAACCGGGTCTCCACAATTGGGACAATTATGAGGGGGTCGTTGAGACGAGTCGGGTGTTTTATTAGGATCACGAACAAACTTGCCAACGAAACCCCCTTTAGAGCAAGCACATGTTTTATTGTACAAAGCTCCACAAGACGAACACTCTTTAAACGTGAAAAGGAGATTCGAACGATAATCGAGTGACGCCATAAGAATTAAACAATATAGAGGGTTAAGAAAAGAATTAAATGGATAAGAAGAAAAAGAAGATTATTTTTGGGTTTTTAGGTTTTTTAAACAATTCATTTTATTAAAGGACAAAATGAGATAAGACAACTTAAACAAAATAATCAACAAGCTTCACGGTAGCTCTTTAAAAGAAAAACGCACAAAGGAGCGGAGGAGCGGGATAGCACGAAGCTATTAAAATCCTTCTCCTTTCGGGTCGTAACAACCCTCCTTATACCTCTCTTGTAGTTTGTTAATCAATTAAAGATGAGCCGTACCTCGCAAGTGACACAAAAGACAAGTTTTAAATCTTTTGTTTGGGAACTTATTATGATAATGCTTTAGTTGAAAGCATTATATTGATGATGAATTGTTTATCTTTATTTAGGACAATGGTTTTATGTTTTTGATTTTTCTTGTTTTTATAAAAGAAAATGAAAAATATTTTTGTATTTTTATATTTTTATAAAGAAAATAACTTCACAAGGAAGGACTTCAAAGCACTAATTGTCAAACGTCGGAACGACAATCGTATACACTCCTCCCCAGAAATGGCGCCAAAAATTTGATCGATCCCTTTTGGTATATATAAATAAATATATAAATATGTAAGGATACTATCAATAATAGTAGATAAGTATTCCATGAGGCTTTCAAAAGATTTCACTTTTATCCAAAGCAAAACCCTAAAAACCTACCCGGGTCGTTATCCCCAACGAGGCGTGCAATGGAATGTCGAGAGTCGGATTGACATTTGATGTTTGAATAACAGAGATTTGATTGGATTTTCTAATTCTACGGGAAAAATAAGTAAAAGGCAAGCTACACTAAAAACGAAAGCAATTACAAAATTAAACACGTAAACGGGAACGTAAAAATGCGACTAAAAAAAACTAAATTATAAAAATATTAAATTCTAAAATGATTTTTTAATTTTTCTAAATCCTAAATGACTAAATTATAAGAAAAATCAAAGGAAATCCTAAAACGAGAGCGATTATAGTTAAAACATGAAGAAAACAAGAAAGGGATTCAAATCTCGTTCTTAAAAAAACCAAATTCTAAAATTTTAACCTTACAAAAGCAAATTTAATTTTCCTAAGTCCTAAATGATAAAAGAAAATTAAAAAAAAAAGAATTATATTTTTTTGACTTTTATATTTTTTTATTATGACTTAAAAACTGATTTAATCTAAAAAATTAATTAAAAATACTAACTAAATGGGAAAAATCTGAAAAATTAAGGAAAAGTGCTTTGATTAATGCTAAACCTAAGAAAAATAAATTGGTGAAAAGAGCTTATTGAAATAAGCCAGAAATAAGCTAATAAGTGCTGAAAGGCAAAAAGGCTAAATGTGTATAAAAGAAAAGTAATGCAAGTTTCTAACAGATGACCCTATCTGGTGTTGTGGTAGTAGGAGTGTGTGTTAAATATGTTGGTTGAGTGAGGTTGAGGTCAGGGGTTCGAGCCTTGGCTCACCCTTGGCTTCCCTCAACTCCCAACATATTTTTTTTGCTAAATTTTTTTACAAAAGTCTTAAGGACTTAAAAATAAGCACTTTTAATAAAAACACTTTTTTTAGAAACCACAAATAAGCACAAAAATAAGCCCTTAAAAGCTGACATAATGCTTTACTTAACTAAGACTTAAAAGGCTTAAACTAAGGGCTCATTTTGGACTTAATAAGCTGATGAAAAGCAAATAAGCTAACAAAAGACAACAAACTATATCTAATAAGCACAAGGCTAAAAAATAAGCAACTGAATTAAGCTAAATTAAGCTTAAAGTGACAGAATTGCTTAAAGGGCTTTTTAAACTAAATTTTAGACTAGAAATGCTAAAAAAACTCAAATAAGCTTTATCCTAAACTAAATAAGCTAAAACCACTTAAACCTATCCTAATAAGCAAGTCTAAACCTGAAATAAGCAATTCCAACAAGCCAATAAGCTCAAATGAGCAAATAAGCTAAAACAGCCAAGAACTACTCAAAACAGCCTACAAGGGCATTTTCTAGCTTATTTTTAAGCTAGTAAATGGAACCTTATGGCTTAATGGGCTATACCACAGAAAAGCTTATACAATAAGCTACAATAATCAACAATAAAAAAAAGAGTTTGAAAATCAAATAAGCTATGAAAAAGCTTAATGAAAAGTGCTGTTTCTCTCAGTGTGTACTGGTTAACATCAGTATGTGCTGAAAGAATGTTAAGCTTTTGCAGGCCTAAATTAAGCTACTTAAAAGACTTTTAAAAGTACAAATAAGCTCAAACAGATAAAATAAGGACTACAGACTACTTGTGTAACAATTTTCAAGACTTAATACTAACTAAAGCTTATCTAAATTTGGGAATGAAAAATGGACTTTTAAAACTAAAAATGACTTAGACAGATTTTGACTTGAAATAAAATGGACAATTGAAAACTTTTATGACTCTTTCCTACTGCATTTTGACACTAGTTAGAAGCCTAAAAACCACCTTAAAACAATTTTTTAACTACAATCAAATTAAGACAATTTGAAAAGCTTTCAAAACCACAGTTTTAAAGGACTATTATGAAATACCTTAAAACTGGTTTTTAGACTTTGAAAACTTTTGGAAACAACTTATAACAACTTAAAAAGGGCTGTCAAAGTTGGCTTAGTGACCCAAATGGTTTTAAGACTGTTTTTGACCCATTTTGTCCCTTGACCCAAACACCCTTTTAAGTTATAAAAACTCAATTTTAAACTTAAACAAGATAAGAACTTTTAAGAAAACTCAAAACAGATGACAATTAAGGTATAATAAAGACATATAAGCAGTTAAAACTAAAAAATAAGCAAAAATAAGCAGTTAAAATAGTAATGACAGAAAATGAGGCTAAAAAGAGTAAAAATGAGCATACCTTGCCCTTTGCTCTAAACAAGGGCTTAAATGCTCAAATGAGCTTGTCTACAAGCTCTAGCAGAAGCTAGTACAAACCCATAAGCTCTTCCATTGCCAGCTTATCATCCAAAAGCTTTGGTAGTTTTGAGTGGTGATTTTTTTTGGTTTTTGGTAGAATTTTCTTAAGTGCTTATATAAGCTTAATGAAAACAGATTATGAAGAACTCAAATAAGATCTTATCAAAGCTTATAAAACATTCTTAACAATGAAACAACAAATTAGAAACTCATAATTTTTATAAACTTAAAACCTCAAATTTTCATTAATCATTGAAAAAGTTACAATACTTGAATTAAAAATACAATAAGCTGTAAAAATACAATAAAAAGCTATCCTATTAAAAACTTAAACTTAAAAATAAAAAGCTACTCTACTGTGTGAAAAACATACATATATAGTCGTAGGAGCCCTTTGAGGTGTGCTTGTTGTGTTTTCTGTGTGAGATACTTTAAAACCTCATCAAGGCCCTTCATTTTTCTTGCTCACCAAGCCTTTCAATCCTAACCCTTGATTTCATGTCTTCATTCATAGACGAATGAAGATGTCTTGGATTTCCAACATCGCAATTGTTGTTTTGTGAGGTGGGGTTAAGGTATAGTGATGTTTTTTTGTCTCTTGTTGCAGGTCACGTGAAGAGATGACGGGTGAATAGTGGGGGTGGGGGGGGTTTTATGTTTGTGCAAGAAAAAAGGTTTTGACTGGGTTTGGGTTACTATGGCATTGGAGTTGATTAGATTTGTCAAGAAGTTAATTGCAGAGTTGGAACCTGAAAACTCTGATGGAGATGAGGAGGATCTTTGAGTGTTGGTTTCAAAACCACACAACAAATGGTCATCAGTTCACCATGTTTAACAGACATAAGAACTGACTAGTCCATAAGCAAACGGCTTGTGGTAAAGACTTCTCAAATCCGTTTATGGTTGACAATTTACCAAAAATTGTATGGTTCTCAACTCACCTTGCTTCACAGTAAAGAGTTGGCTAGTCCAGGATCAAACAGTTCCTGGTAAAGACAAATCAAATCTGTTGATAGCTGATAGTTTGCTAAAAACTATATGGTTATCAATGCACCATGTTATGGCAATGAAGCATTGACTAGTCCAAAAGCAAACGGTTTTTGGTAAAGACAAATCAAATCCGTTGATAGTTGATAGTTTACTTAAAACTATAAGGTTCTCAATTCACCTTGTTGTTTACAATGAAGAATTGGCTATCCCAGAGCAAACGGCTACTGGTAAAGGAACATCAAATCCGTTAATGGCTGGTGGTTTGCCAAAAACTACAAAGCCAACTTAGTTGGATTGTTGCAGAAAAGATGTAGCTGTGTTGCAGACAAGACATATACCTGAGAAGACAAGGATTGTAAGCTGCTAAGTGATCAAGATAACGGTACAAGAGTTCAATATTATCAAAAGTGAAGATCCAAGAATGATACAGAAAGGATCAAAGGTACTTAAGTTTATCTCAGATTGAGTCAAAGATTTGACAGAGTGTTTGAATACATCCTTCATGAAATTCAAGATACCTACATCAGAGAAACATGAAGTTAAAAAAGTTTAACAAACATGTTTAGGGGAGGATTGTTGGGAATTATGCTTTCCTGACTTAGTACTGCTAGTTGTAGTAGAAAGTACCGACAGTTATAGTTAGTACTGTTAGTATTAGTTTGTACCGCCAGTACAAAATAGTTAGTACCGTTTAAGAGATATGCATGAGATATTATAGGAAAAGATATGCATTATCTTCTACGCATTTTGTAAGTCTGTTAGGGTTTATCCTTGGTGTATAAAAGGAACCCTACGGCGTTAGAGAAAATATATCTCTCACTACATCTCTCAATCTTATAGTTAGTAATTTGTAATCATTTTAGCAGATTAATACAAAAGTTTAGTTATTAATATTCACTGTTCTTTGTAGCATTATAAGTTAGTTTCCGCATAACTTATAGTGTTCATAGTCATTGTTTCTCCTGTAGTTAGTGTGGAACTATTCATATTGGCTACAACCCTTAACAGGCAAGAAAGATCTATATTGAATTGGGATCTACAGTTCCCGTTACTCCAAGTAACGTAACACAAATCAAAGTATATGTATGCTATCGTGTTTATACGAGACACTACTTAAACGCATTCAGCCTCCCAGTTCCAAATTACAACACAATATGGGTAGGCGTTACCCTCAATCCAAATCACAATGCAATGTGTCCTAGTACTATGCACTCCGTTTAGGGTGGGAGTGAGGAGGGGCTAATCTCCTAATAGAGTTATTCATATGTACTAACGTCTCAATCCTGTTGAGGGGGATATAGTAAGCTAAATTTAGTGGAGGATACCAAGCATACAACAATATACATATCAAGTTCAAGTTCAACACATTTCCAAAGTTCAACAAGTTTAACTCAAGTTCCATACGTTCAAAACAAGTTTGAGTTCAAATATGCTCAAAAGTTTAAATACTTAAAAGTAAGAGCATAGCAATATGACACATCATTCTTTTCACCCCAAAACATTTAAAACATGTAAAAGAGGGGCTATGAGAAACCCACCTTAGAAGTTAGAATGATAATAGGACTTCTCGGCAAGGCAACCCAAACGAATACGCAACCTTCTACTCGCAACCTAAGGCAAGTAAATATACGTAATTAGATCCTATACGATATGCTCGGACAATATTAAGGTTCATTTGTTAAGTCTTGTGTTCACATTTGTTTCAAAAGACACTTTTATCATAAAGCATAATTTCTACTAATTTGCCCCAAATTTCCCGTCACTTTAAGCATTTATTTGACAAGTTAACCAAAGTTTCTGATCAAGATATTTCTCCATGACAAAATTCTATGTTTTAGGTGTGTCCATGAATTTTCTCAAGATTTATTAAGGACTTATACTCGACCATTTATACCCGACACCAAAAATGGCAAAATCTGGACATATGAAAGTATTTTAATGATCAGAAGGTCTAAATCAAGGTTATATGAGTTAGGCCAATGGGAGACTCTAAATAACTCTTACAAGTGTCTCCGATATCAGTTTCAATAATAGATTCATCGTGGTTTATGATTTATGGTCATTTTAGTACAAGGGTTGAAAAGAGATTTTCGGGCAGATTTGACACCTTTCACCATTTTGCAACTTTCACTAACCATAAAACCTCATATTTTTACAAAGCTTATATTTATGGAAACTAGACTCAAAGTACTTGATTTTATGCTCTAGAATCATGTCAAAACATTTATTTATCATCAACTTATGCTCCATTCAATATGACCTAAAGATGAAATAGGGGCTGATTGAAAATTAACTTTGACTAAAACATGTCAAACTACTAACCCAAATGCAAAAACGACCCAATCAACTCCCACAATCATATTATACAAGTCTAAACATCATTTTAATTCAAAAATCTCAGTGGGTTCATGGATCAAAAGGCTTTTTTTACACAAAACATACAAGATGTGCCAATACTTTTAAAAATTAAGACTTTATGTCACTTGTCTTGCATAGATCTTGTAGCAAAAATAAAAATGCACAACCCAACGTTTTTGTACATCATTATTACTCATTTAAGAGTGTTTTACCAAGAAAATAATTTACCCATAAAGATTTAAAAAAAGTGTGCATAAATATGCAAGAAAAGTCAAGAAAACCCCATTTTTTGAAGAGTTTTGGTACAAGAGACATACAAGTCATCTTGTACCATGATTTTTACCTTTGATCTTGCTCCAAAAAATAAAAAATAATGGTGTTATGTGGTGGCTAGGTCACGGCAGCGGCAATGAGATCCAAGGGGGGGAGTATTTTTTTTTTCTTGTTTCTAGATCTATAAACAAAACTAGTGGTATTTAAGATGGTTTTAAAATTGCATGAAGCCTCAATGGTTTAAGGGGGGGTGGTGTTGGTGACGTTTTTTTGGGACCAATGGGGAGGGTTTTTACTTATTTATTTGTTATTAATTTGATATTTTATGTACTATTTAAATGGTATAAGTTAATTTTGCATAAATTGTGTACATTCGGTAAATACGTAAAGTGTCGTAAAAACGTAACTTTTGGGATAGTTTATGATTTTGTTAAATTATGTTTTCCCATGTGTTTTAACATTGTTATAATGTTATTTGAGCATATCGTTGGTCGTTAGGACCGTTAACTAGGCTCGTTAGGTCAAAGGTGCGTTCGTATAACTAGGGTTCCAAGGAAAATAAGCGTTAAACGCTAAAAATAATATGACCTCACAAAAGTGACTCCACAAATAATTAAAAGAGTTAAATTTTTATACGTTTGCTTTCGGTTACTGACCTCTAAGATTGACGGATGCTACAGTTTTCCCCTGTTAAAGGGAATTTCGTCCTGAAATTTCAATTGCTCGTCCTAAGCCGTAGCGCTCGCGAACAGTTGCGGAAACTTGCGCTTCATCTCGTCTTCTTGTTCCCAAGTAAGTTTTGGTCCTCATCGGGAATTCCAACAAACTTTTACAATAGGAATCTAACTTCGTTTAAGCTTCTTGATCTCACGGTCCATAATTTCAATAGGTTCTTCAACAAAACGTAGTTTGTCATCGATCTTGATTTCTTCTAGCGGTACGTGCAAGTTTACGTCGGCTAGGCTTTTCTTTAGGTTTGACACGTGAAATGTGTCATGAATGCCTATAAGTTCTTGCGGTAGACGCAATCGATAAGCAACAGGACCCACTCGCTCGACAACTTCGAACGGTCCTACATATCTTGGTGAAAGCTTGCTTCTCTTACCGAAACGTACCACGCCTTTCCAAGGCGATACCTTGAGTAGTACTTTATTACCGACACTGAAATCTAACGGCTTTCGTCGATTGTTGGCATAGCTCTTTTGGAGATCTTGTGCGGCTTTTAATCTTTCCTTGATTTGTACAATCTTATCAGTAGTTTCCTGGACAATCTTCAGTCCAATTAGCTTTCTCTCTCCTAATTCTGCCCAAGCTATGGGTGTTCCACACTTCCTTCTATACAAAACTTCAAATGCAGCGCACTTCACGCTCGAGTGGTAACTGTTGTTGTACGAAAATTCTACTAATGGTAAATGAGTATCCCAGCTTCCACCAAAATCAATTGCACAGGCTCTAAGCATATTTTCCAGTGTTTGAATGGTACGCTCACTTTGGCCATCGGTTTGGAGATGGTAAGCGGTACTCAGATCCAGTTGCGTTCCTAATGCTTTCTGCAGTGATTGCCAAAATCTTGACATAATTGACACAGGCACACCATGCCTTGCTACGATCTCATTGATGTACATTCTTTCCAACTTTTCTGTCTTGTAATCTTCACAGACAGCTAAGAAATACGCAGATTTGGTCAGTCGATCGACAATGACCCAAATCGAGTCGTGTCCGCTACTAGTTTTTAGTAATCTGGTAATGAAGTCCATTGTGCTATTCTCCCATTTCCACTCAGGAATCTCTGGCTGTTGGAGCAATCCTGAGGGTTTTTGGTGTTTTGCTTTGACTTTAAAGTAGGTCAAACACTTACTTATATGCAAAGCGATATCCTTCTTCATTCCGGGCCACCAATATAAGTCTCGTATATCATAGTACATCTTGTCTGCTCTGGATGTACAAAATACTTTGTAACGTGGGGTTCATTCATGATCAAAGTTCTTAAATTGCCATAAGCTGGCACCCAGATTCGCTCAACGAAATACCATCCGCCATTTTCTTTTCTTTCAAACTGTTTGTCTAATCCTCACAACAATTCTGCTGGAGTGTTGACTTCCTTGGAGGCTTTGTTCTAAGCTTCCAGAATCTTAGCCTTAATGCCAGAGTGAATTATCATGCTCATAGCTCGAGCTCGTCTCGGTTTCATCCACTCCTTCCTGCTCAATGCATTAGCTACTATGTTCGCTTTACTTGGGTGGTAGTGATTCTCGCAGTCATAATCGCTAAAAAGTTCTATCCATCGTCTCTGATGCATATTTAATTCTTTTTGATCGAAAATGTGTCGAAGGCTTTTATGATCAGTGTAGATAACACTCTTTGTTCCGTACAAGTAGTGTCTCCACATTTTGAGAGAAAATACCACTACGCCTAACTCTAAATCACGAGTGGTGTAGTTCTTCTCATGGATTTTGAGTTGTCTGGATGCGTATGCTATCACTTTGTTTCTCTGCATCAAAACGCAACCAAAACCTTGGTTCGATGCGTCACAATAAACTACGAAGTCATTTGGTCCTTTAGGTAATGCCAAAATCGAGGCATCACATAACATGTCCTTTAAGGTCTGAAAAGCATTCTCCTGCTCATCACCCCACTCAAACTTCTTCTTTTTTTGAGTCAACACGGTGAGAGGTTTTGCAATCTTCGATAAATTTGCGATAAATCGCCTGTAATATCCTGCCAATCCCAAGAACGAACGGATCTCGGTTGGGGTCTTCGGAGGCTTCCAATTTTTCACTACTTCAATTTTGCTAGGATCCACATGTATACCTTCGCTATTCACTACATGTCCGAGAAAATGAACTTCTTGTAGCCAGCATTTGCATTTTAAGAATTTCCCGAATTTCAAGCAACTCCAGTATCAATTTTAGGTGAACCTCGTGCTCCTCTTTGGACTTTGAATAAATTAAGATGTCGTCAATAAAGATAATGACGAACTTGTCAAGATACGGCCTACATACGCGGTTCATAAGGTCCATGAACACCGCGGGGGCGTTAGTTAGAACGAAAGGCATGACCGTGAATTCAAAATTTTCGTACCTCGTTCTAAATGCAGTTTTGGAATATCTTCTTCGCGTGCTCTTAACTGATGATAGCCAGATCGAAGGTCTATTTTTGAAAAATATTGTGACCCTTTCAACTGATCGAACAAGTCATCGATCCTAGGAAGAGGGTAGCAGTTCTTGATAGTTAGCTTGTTTAGCTCTCGATAGTCTATACACATGCGGAACGAACCGTCCTTCTTTTTCACGAACAACACCGGGGCTCCCCAGGGTAAAGAACTAGGTCGTATGAAACCTTTGTCTTGGAGCTCTTTAAGTTGGTTGGACGGTTCTTGCATTTTCGTACGTGCCAAACGATAAGGTGATTTTGCAACAGGCATAGCTCCAGGAATAAGATCTATGCGAAACTCTACTTTGCGAGATGGGGGTAAACCAGATAAATCTTCCAGAAACATGCGAGGGAAATCACATAGAACAGGTATGTCTTTGAGTTTCGGCTTGTTTACTTTCATGTTCTTCAACTGTTTTAGATTCCCTTCGGGACGTTCTCTATGAACTTCCAAATTCTCTCTGTTGGATAATGGAATCTGGATTATTTTCTCAAAGAAAACTATCTTATATCTAAGCTTTGACAACCAATCCATTCCTACGATCACGTCGAAACTACCATGACCAAAAGGAATCAAATTGATGATAAATGTATGACCTTCTAGTTCAAGTCTACAACCTCGAACAATCATATTGGTTACTAATTTAAGGCTGCTAGCTATTTCAATCTTATAACCAGGGCTTATGACACTAGGTTTCATGTTAATTAATGGTAAGAAGTTGGTAGATATAAAGCTATAATCAGCACCAGAATCAAACAAAACTATAGCGAAATGATCGTTTAGAGAAAATATACCTGTCACAACGTTCGGGTCTTGTGGAGCTTCAGCAACACCTAGGGCAAAGGCTCTACCATATGCTCGATTCCTATTGTTCCCTGGGTTGGGGTTTCCTTTAATTGCTAGCACGGGGTTTGGGCGATTTCCTCCTATGGTAGTGGCTCGGTTCATCCTTGGGCAATTCCTCCTAAAGTGGTTAGGATCTCCACACTCAGAACAAGTTGGTCTTAGTCTTTCATTAGTAGCTCTACCCATGCAGTATCGAGTAAAGTAGCCCACTTGGTTACATTAACCACACACAGGGCAGTTACCAGAATGATGGAAGTTGCATTTTGCATACTTCAGATGTTGGCCAGCATACTGATGTTGCCCTTGTCCTTGCTCTGGAGTAGTCAGAGCAAAGTTCCTTCCAATTATATTTCTTTTGTTCCTGTCATCATTTCCTTGATTCGTGTTCTGATCATTCGACCTCTTCTTGTTTCCAGCATTTTCTTGTTTCTTAAAAATCCCATCCTTAATACCATCGGTGGTCAAACGGTTGGCCATACTAACAGCACTCTGAATAGTAGTAGGTTTGGATGAAGTAACATGTGCCTTGATCTCGGGAGCCAAACCCCGAATGTAGCGATTGACACGCTGGTTCTCTGGGGTAACCATGTATGGAACCAACCTTGCCAACTCATGAAATTTTACCATATACCCGTCAATATCTGACCCAACCATCTTATGATTCTAGAATTCTGTTTCAAGCTTTTGAATTTCATCATCAGGACAATATTTCTCCATCAACAACTTGTTAAAATCTTCCTAAGGTTGGGCTATAGCATATGCCCATCCTCGAGTTTGAACAAGGGTATTCCACCATGTTAAGGCGTGGCCTTGCAGCATACTAGATGCGAATTCGACTTGGCTCTCTGTGGGGCACTTAGTAATATGGAGCACAGACTCAATGCTTTCAAACCAGGTTAGTAAACCAACTGCACCTTCTGTGTCAAAGAATTCCTTGGCACCAGAAGCCTTGAATGTTTTGATATTGCAGCTTTGTGTGACCTCTCTTTGATTTGTTCGGTTTCCTCCAAGGGCTTAAACAAGTTGAGTTAGCAGATTCGGCAATGCGGTGTTAAGTTGTCTAGTCACTTCATCTGCTGTTTCGTTGGGAGGGTTGGTGTTGTTGGCAGTGTTGCTATGTGTGCTTCTTCCCGCCATAATTCTACAAATTAACTTAAAAATTCACTTTATTAGAAATTTGACAAACCGTACCTTCAAACAGTTTATACATATTCACAGAAATAAAGTTAAATAATGAACATGTTTAGAAATTTTCAACTCAGTTAAGGTTGAATATAGCACTTTTGAACAAAGTGTTTAAATGAATAATCAAACATATATAGATGTACTCTACCAATTTAAATCAACCATGTTTAGTATTTAACCAAAATTTAGTTGTATACATATTTAGGTGACAAGCAAGTTTTATATAAAGAATATCTATATTTTATCTCACAAATTAATAATTTTTAATAAATATGGTTTCAAGTTTTCTAAAATATATATTAAATTGGTTGCCAAGAAAATAGATCAGTAGATAATTATTTAGTTAAACATTGTAAAAGTTTACCGTTTTGTTCGTCATATAAATAAAATTTAAGTAATCAGATGTCATTTTACAAAATTCCTTCCAAAAGGTAACGATAATAATATCAATCAGATTTTGACACTTGATCTACACAACCGATCCAAATGGTTTATTATATCATAATAAAGAGGAACTACACAATCAGAAAGCCGAAAGAATATGAGATTAACCGTGTGGTTAGGCTACACTAGTACACCCTCATTGGTATAACTGCCAACAACTAGACCAGCAAGGGATTTGGTAGGGCAAGGACAAAACACCGCGCATTTCTGCTTTCAGCCCTAGTCTCTCTATAGTCACATTGCATCTACGTCCTTTGAGTATCCACATCTAAATATCCAAGCTTCACCTATCCTCGAGTGAATTCTTCAAAGGTCTTAAGCCATGTAGCAACTTGAAGCATAATTTCACAACTTATCAAACAAGAACTGTCATGAAATCAAGGTAAAAGTTGGTAAAAGGCCTAATGTTTTTGAAAAATTAGCTCAACTTTGGGGTCGCTTAGAAACAAAATCTTGAATCACTAAACATGCAGTTTGCGAACAAGCAAGGAATGCTTGTTTTTGCAACCAATATGGTTGGCTTTATAGTATAACGAAGTAAGACAGATATGTGACCAAAATATAGGTCAACGTAGCTCTAATAGTGAAAGAACGAACGTTTCTACAAGCCGTGTATACGTAGTTCACCTGATGCTCGCCTCGGGCTCTGTCTCAGAATCTATCGACGAGTCCTCCTCAAGGTATTATACAGGGTAAGGATACGAAAAGTAGTTAAGTGTACGTTGCGTCTCACGCACGGAGTCATTAGTATGCGAAGACGATCTACGGGACATATTATGATTGTGACGGTGTCCATAATAACAAGGTGCTTAGGGACAATGTGACACTATAACAACAGTAACTGATGTAAATGCAAACTCAAAACACGAATGGATTAATCAAAATAAGCATGATGTACTAAAATCAATAGTACACATCTAAAAGTATACATTTTACAGTGCACATAATTCCTAATAAGCGTTTTGGTGACTAAGTGGAAGGTCTGTTTTTAAACTTGTTTAAAATAATGACTATACCCAGTGTTGCATGATACTTACTAAATTAGACATAGTTGATCAAGTTATGTCTAATTGAGATCTAATGATGCAACCAATCGGACTAGTCGACTCGTTTCATGTTCGGTGCTTTTAGAAAAGAAAATCATTTTGGTTATATTTCAGATTTTTATTTAGAAAAACTGGCGTTCTCTATAACCTTAGGCTCTGATAACCAATCCGTCACACCCCACCAAAGCGGAACCGCGAGGTGTAACATATTAATAAACATCACACAAGATGATAGATAAAACAACCATACATGATTTAGATAAAGTAAAGTTATCTGAATTACAACATCTTCAAGAATAAGTTTAAAAGTACATGGGACATCATAAAATGTTTCCATCCGAACATGGATATTCCAAAAGACATGATCCTTGCAATTTGGTAGACATCTTGATAACGACTGAAAAGCAAAGCACTATGTTTCCACATTAGGAACGTCACCTGAAAAGCATGATAAAACGGTCAACAATTGAAAATAGTTGGTGAGCTCACAGGATTATGTACACAAAATAATTTTATAAAAGAGGAAATGTCCAATAATAGTTGTTTAAGCCGATATCAATTTCCAAACACATCGAGAGTCCAAAATATGACTCGTGCTTCCAAAGAAAGTTCCCGTTACTCCAAGCAACGTAACACAAATCAAAGTATATGTATGCTATAGTGTTTATGCGAGGCACTACTTAAATGCATTCAGCCACCCAGTTCCAAATTACAACACAATATGGGTAGGCGTTACCCCCGATCCAAATTACAATGCAATGTGTCCTAGTACTATGCACTACGTTGAGGGTAGGAGTGGGGAGGGGCTAATCTCCTAATAGCGCTATCCATATGTACTAATGTATTAATCCCGTTGAGGGGGGTATAGTGAGCTAAAAGTAGTGTCGGGTTCCAAGCATACAACAACATACATATCAATTTCAAGTTCAATACGTTTCCAAAGTTTAACAAGTTCAACTCAAGTTCCATACGTTCAAAACAAGTTCAAGTTCAAATATGCTCAAAAGTTTAAATACTTAAAAGTAAGAGCATAGCAATATGACACATTATGCTTTTCACCCCAAAACATTTAAAACGTGTAAAAGAGGGGCTGTGAGAAACTCACCTTAGAAGTTAGAATGATAATAGGACTTCTCGGCAAACCACACTAAGTAGGCAACCCAAACGAATACGCAACCATCTACTCGCAACCTAAGGCAAGTAAATATACCTAATTAGATCTTATACGATATGCTCGGACAATATTAAGGTTCATTTGTTAAGTCTTATGTTCACATTTGTTTCAAAAGACACTTTTATCACGAAGCATAATTTTTACTAATTTGCCCCTAATTTCCCGTTATTTTAAGCATTTATTTGACCAAGTTAACCAAAGTTTCTGGTCAATCTATTTCTCCAGGTCAAAATTCCATTTTTTAGGTGAGTCCCTGAATTTTCCCAAGATTTATTAAGGACTTATACCCGACCATTTATACCCGACTCTAAAAATGGTAAAATCTGGACATATAAAAGTATTTTAATTATCAAAAGGTCTAAATCAAGGTTATATGAGTTAGGCCAATGGGAGACTCTAAATAACCCTTACAACTATCTCCCATATCAGTTTCAATGATAGATTCATCGTGGTTTATGATTTATGGTCATTTTAGTACAAGGGTTGAAAAGTTATTTTCGGGCAGATTTGACACCTTTCACTATTTTGCAACTTTCACTAACCAAACGACCTTATATTTTTACAAAGCTTACATTTCTGGAAACTAGACTCAAATTACTTGATTTTAGGGCATCCACTATGGTGGACCTTTAAAAAGGTTTATAAATTTGCCACCTCTTACAATGTCATTAATTTATAAATTATGAATCTATTCTCACTATGGATAAAGCTTTTGAGGTTTATAAATTGTTCAAACATAAATTAAATATAATTGTCATGTATTAAACGTTATTGAGAGCTAGGACACTTTAAATCGTAAATCCAGCAACTCATCAAAACGTCTACCCAAATGAAACCCCTCACATGAAACTCCCTAGTAACGTGATACGTTATAGATTTAAATATTTTAAGTTTCTTCAAAAGCTAGTCGATGATAAATTATGTTATGTATATAACATAATTGTTTTTATGTGTTTTGATCGATAAATGAAAACAATAAATGTGTTAAGTTTAAATAAAATAAAATCTTAATATATATTTTTATAATTTATCTAAAAATATTTCATTTTATACCTTTAAGAATGAAAAAATGGCAATATATACCCTTGATTTATATAGTTTTACAAATTTAATCCTTTATATATATGTGAATATATATATAATATATTAATATAAATAGTATATATCTATAATATATATGAGTATATAATATAATAATATATATATAAAAGTTACGATATATACCCCTATGCATGGAAATCGTCTCATAACTAGTCCAAAATTCATGCAAATGATATTTTTGAAATCCAAAAGAGTTTTGCAGCTTATGGCTTATTAGAATAAGCTAAAATAAATTAAGTTTATTAGCTTATAGCTTATAGAAAGAGCTTGTGAACTAGAAAGATCAAAATGGGCATGTTTGGTTTAGGAAAACCAAAACGCATGGGTTTGCAGTTCAAGGGCTTAAACAAGAGTTTACATAGGATCTAACAAAGCTTATGAAAGTTCTAAAACAAGGAAAAAGTTTATTGAACGAGTAGAATAACTTACAACTTAAAAATGGGTCAAAATAGGGGTTTTTGGTTCGTATGACTTTGTGACAAGTTCTAGGGCTTCTCCTTCTTTCTCCTTGGCTTCTAACTGATCTAGGGAATTCACTTCACTTCTAAGACATGGCTTGGATCATAACTTTGAGATGGTAATAAGTTTTAAGGATGAAATGAGAGTATGTGTGGTCTCGGCTATTTATAGGGGACAAACACCATTGGTGACTAAGTTTTCTTGGTGTGGTAGCCAAGGGTAGCATCTATGGTGACTAAGAGCATCTATAGGATGAGTCTTGAAGGCTAGGATAATAGCTTTGAATGGTGGAAGCTTGTGAGAAGGTACGACTGCACAAGGAGGTGACGAGTAAACTTGGTGGCCAAGGGAAGTGATAGAGGTGCGTGGGAGATGTTAAGGTGGTAGCTTGAGGTGCTAAGTAGGCTAGTAGGGTGGTGACAAGGTGTGGTGATAAGGTGGTAGCTTAGTTTTTAGGTTAGAATTTAGGTTTAGGACTTAGGGTTTTCGTCTAGGTTTAGGACTAGTTTAGGGTTTTGTTTAGGGTTTAGGGTTAAGATTAGGGTTTTAGGATGAATTAGGGTTTAGGTTTAGGGTTTAGGAGTTGTGCATTGAGTGTTGTACCTTGTGTTAAAGTGGTGGTAAGAAACTAGAATGAATTTGGAGGGAAAATGAGCTAGTTTGAAAATTCATGCATATTTGGTTTGTACATTGGGCTTTAGAAGGTTGTAACTTGGTTTAGAGGGGAAAAGATATTTAAATGTGGTGCTATGATACTTGTACATAAGCCTTGAACATTTGTACACTTGTTTCAACATGAAATTAGGGTTTTTGGAATAAACGTTAACGTTTAATGCTTGTTTTGAAATAACGTTGTAAATGGTATGTTAAATTGATAACGTATTTGGTAAAAATGATATTAGAACATAGACTTGACATATTAGGACGTTTACTTGATATAAACGTAGTTGGCATGAATTTGTAATATAATATTGTCAGTGTTACGGGCTCAAAGCCCAAGTTTAGCCAGCCTGGCCCAAGAGAAAAGCCCACATGCCACTCTATGCTCAAGGGTATAAAAGAAACCCTTCCACACAATCGGAGAGGGTGTGGAGTTTCCATTTGCATAGTTTGTTGTGTGTGTGTATCTTCCACCTCTAATTTTCTCTCTAATAAATCTTCAACTTTTCTCTCTTCTCTTTTTACTATTTTGCTATTGTATAGCTTATTGTGGTGAAAGATTTTGCTTATTGGTATAGCTTATGTTGTGAAATGGATTAAGTTTTTGGGATAACATTTGGTATCAATCGCCACGGGTGGGTTTAGTGTTGTTTTTTTTTGTAGTGTTCGTTGTGTTGGGCCTACTGCTTAGTATCATAACACGTTTTTTTTTTGTTCTTTCTTTTTCATTCGTTTGTGTCTTTATTATTTTTCTATTTTTTTTCTTTTCTTTTGGCTTGTGTTTCTTTATTTCACTCATCTATATCAAGTTGGGTAAAAACGAGAGTCACCATTTTCACTTACTAGCTATTCTAAGTAAAAGAGTCGAACGAGCAAAGTTAAGATTGGACCGAACGAGTTTTCTAAGATAGGACCGAACGAGTGTAAGATTGCAAGGATCGAACGAGTGACATCAACAAAGATCGAACGAGCAACATTCAAAGAGGATCGAACGAGTGACATCAACAAAGATCGAACGAGCAACATTCAAAGAGGACCGAACGAGTGACATCAACAAGGACCGAACGAGTCCAAGTGTTTCATAGAACCGATCGCGTGTACTCTTTGAATGAACCGAACGAGTTCATTTTCTTGTTGAGCCGATCGAGCTTAATCTTAACAAGGACCGAACGAGTAACAATATAAAGGACCGAACGAGCAAGATTTTTGAGGACCGAACGAGGGGAACACAAAATCTTAACGTTTTAACAAATTTTCGGTTTTCGGTTTTGAGTATCGGTTGACTACACGACTTATAACATAGACCGTTGTGTTCGTGATTCGTTTTCGATCAACGTGGTATATTCGGATTTTACCGACGATAACCGATCGAGTTCAAAAGATCAAAAAATTACAATAGTGACTTATTTTAAAATTTCATACGAAGAAGAAAACCAAATAGGAGAGAACACGTTTTTAAAATTTGTTGTATTTCCAATTTTACACTTTTAGCCCCTCAACTTTAAAATAGTTTTCATTTTTTCATTTAAGTTTTTACTTGCTTATATTAAACCTTTTAATTTTTTTTTCTTTACTTTTAAACTTTTAATATTTGCTATTTTTTAGTTTTACATTTTAGTTTTCAAAATTTTCCATTTTAGCCCTTTCGTTGTAAGAAATTTCACCGTTCATCGTTTTAGCTCACAAATCGTTTACAAAAGTTCAAGTTCTTCAACAACAACAACGATTTCACCAACAATAATTTTTGTTTTACGGTTTCTTCTTGATTTTGTAAAATCCCGTGAAAGATACGATTCATTTCTCGGTTTTAATCAAAGATTTGTAAAATCCCGTGAACATTAATTGATTTCAATCCACAACAACAATCACTTTACCTACTTAAGATCCGATATCCATTCACAACATCACAATGTCAAATACCAATACCAATTTGCAAACTCAAACATCAAGTGTTCTTCAGAATGACACAGTTTCTTCGTGTTCAATTTCTAAAGTTCAAGAGAAGACACAACTTTCAAGAATTAAATGCATGAAAAGTCTTCGTGCAATTCAGTCACAACTAAAGTTTCTCACAGATACTTTACAAGATTTTGGTACCATGCCTATCTTCAAGAGAACATTCTCTCAAGACTTGGATTTACTAGAACAGCATCTTACCAAAGAAACAATTTCTCAGACTGATTGCAAGACTACTTTGACAAAACTCAGAACAACGTTTGAAA
>BQNB010000200.1:76429-89046 GCA_026074375.1 Tanacetum coccineum
TACCACTTTATCTAATCCAGTAAAATATCGACAATTAGTAGGTTCTTTACAATATGTTACCCTATCTCGGCCTGATATAGCTTTTACTGTTAACAAGGTATGTCAATATATGCATGCTCCGACCGAGAATCATTGGTCTGTAGTTAAATGGATTTTACGTTATCTTCATGGTACGGTTGAATATGGTATGCTCATACATCATTCTTTTGGTTCTACCCTTCAAGCTTTTACTTACGTGCTATGGAAAGGTAATCCCGATACTTCTCTTGAAGCTTTCTCATATGCTGACTGGGCTGGAGATTCAGATGATTGACGGTCCACGGGGGGATTTGCTATATATCTTGGTTCAAACCTTATATCCGGGACCACTCGTAAACAACGTATGGTTTCACGTTCCTCTACAGAAGCTGAATACAAAGCCCTTGCTGACACCATTGCTGAGTTTACATGGCTTCAAGCTCTTCTTCATGAGCTTGGTATCCGTTCAACTTCAACTCCTATACTATGGTGTGACAATCTTGGTGCAACATACTTGTCACCTAACCCTATCTTCCGTGCACGTACAAAACACGTAGAAATAGACTATCACTTTATTCTGGAAAAGGTTGCTCAAGGAGATCTTTGAGTTCAACATATGTCTACCCATGATCAAATTGCAGATATCTTAACAAAGCCATTACTAACTCCTCGATTCCTCTTTCTAAGATCTAAGCTGCAGGTTGTTACCCGTCCTTAGCTTGCAGGGGCGTGTTAGAACAAACTAGATAAGCTGGACCAATTGTATAGATGGGCCATACCTATTAGGTTATGATAGGTTTCTTAGTCTGTAAGCTATAGTATTAGTATAAATACATATACAATCTAATGTACAAAACACAATTACAATTACAATAATATATACCCTTTGAGGTTTTACACACCTCAAATATATATTGCAACCTTGTTGCATTCATATCACATATTTGTAAATCAATATATATCTTGTATTTGTGTGTAGTAGCTAGATCTTGGCGATCTTTGTAAGTATAGTTATATCGTGGTGATCTTACCAAGTAGTGTTAGATAGTTGTGATATAAGTAGTGTAGTGAAGTGAAGTCGTGAAGTTGTGAAGAAGTCTTAAAGTTGTGAAGAAGTTGTGAAGAAGTCGTGAAGTTGTGAAGTCGTGAACAAGTCGTGAAGTTGTGTTGTGATAGATTGGTTCTAGCTAAGATTAGAACTCGACATTTAGCTTTGTGTCATAAATCGGTGTAAGCAACGTTGTGTACGGTTTTCTCCGCCATAAGGGAGTTTGTTAACATAGTGAAGAAAACTCTCGAGTTAGGTGCTCGGGGAGTGGAGTAGGGCGAAGAGGTGCTTCGTTACCGAACCACTATAAATCCTCGCGTTGTGGTTTGATTGTTCTTACTCTTATCTCTTGTCTTACTTTATCACTTCATATACTTATATTGTTCATATTGTGCAAGCATTGAATTCACAAAAAGTCAAATCTAAATTTTACAAACAAACATAAACCTTAAATCAAAAAGCGGTAAACTATTCAACCCCCTTCTAGTTTTCCACAATTGGTATCAAGAGCCACGTTAAACAAGATTTTTAAAATAAATTATATTTTAAAACTTGAATCGATCTATGGAATCAAAAAAATATTTAGAAGGGTAATCTATGCAAAGGCCACCACTATTTGAAAGTAATGGATTTATTTATTGGAAAAATAGATTCAAAACTTATGTGAAATCAAAAGATCTAGACCTTTGGCATGTTATTACCGATGGTGATTTTCCTCCTATTCAAAATAATCCCGAAACTAAAAAGGATGAAATTGTACCTTTTCATAAACAAAACGATGATCTTAAAAAGAAACTTGCAAAAAATAATGAAGCTAAAATGGTAATTTATAATGCTTTGCCACGTAAATAATACGAAAGAATTTTTATGTGTCAAACCGCAAAAGAAATTTGGGATACTTTGTTAATCACTCATCAAGGTAATAATCAAGTCAAAGCTAACAAAATAGATCTTCTTGTTCAACAATATGAACAATTCATGATTCCGGAAGAGGAATCAATAGATAATGCCTTTGCTAAATTTAACACTATTATTATTAGTCTAAAAGCAATTGATGAGAGTTTTTCAAGCAAGAATTGTGTTAGGAAATTTCTTAGGGCACTACATCCTAAATAGCGCGCAAAAGTCATGGCGATTGAAGAATCAAAGAATCTAACAACTCTATCACTTGACGAACTCATTGGGAATTTGAAGGTTTATGAAGAAGTAATTAAGAAAGATTTCAAAACCGTCAAAAGCAAAAGAGAACAAAGTAGATCTATTGCCTTGAAAGCTAGAAAGGATTCGAGTGATGATGATAGCTCAACCTCCGATAGTGAAGATGAAGAATACGCCATGGCCGTAAAGGACTTTCAAGAAATTTCTCAAAAGACAGAACGATTAGTAAGCCAACCACATGAAGAGAGACAATCGATTTCAAAGAAAAAAGACAATGAAAAAATGGCAAAGGCGAAAGAAAAGCTTTAAGTGTGGAGATCCAAATCATCTCGTTTGGAGACTGTCCAAAACTATCAAGATTTCAAAATCAAAAAGCGTTTGTTGGAGGATCTTGGAGTGATAGCGACGAAGATAAGAGAAAGACAAATGACGAAAAGTGTCTTATGGCTAAAGCTTCAAATGAGGTATTTTCCGAAACCGAATACTTTAGTGATGACCAATCATTACTAGACAAAAAGGACTTAGATAATGAATATAGTAGACTATGCAAATTAGGACTAAAAGTCGTGGCTAAAAATAAAACTCTAAAACAAGCTAAAACAGAATTAGAAAATGAAGTACTAGAATTAAAAGATAGACTACCTAGGTTAGAAAAAGGTAAGGAAGTAATTGAAGAATGTAAATTATGTCAAGACCTTAAGCTTGAAAATGAGAAGCTTAGAAAAGAAATATCTAGGCTTAATCAATTTAATGATAGTAGTCACTCACTTAAGAAAATAACAAATTCTTAAAAAACTTCCAGAGATAAATCCGGGTTAGGTTTTAATTTTACCAAAGAGTCATCTTGTGAAACCAAACAAGTAAAGTTTGTAAAAGCCCAAGAAGTCGAGTCAAAAGAAAAATTGATAGAATCAAATTCAAAACCAAAATTTATACTTATAAACAATACTAAAATACCAGGCTCACACTATCGTTAAAGGAAGCCTAACTCAAATCAATGTCAAACCCTACTGCATTGATTATAAATACCAGGCTCACACATACAATTATACTCACATTTGTTCATCTTCATCTCTTCTCCAAATATCGATATACACCCCCGGTAAAGATTTAAAATTTTCAATTCTTGGATGTTTGAATTTTATTGTTATCTATCTATCTATATCTATAACCTATATAAAACACGCTTTTGCAAAACTAATCTTGGCCTAAATAATCTAGAGAATGACACGTGGAAAACAAAAATAATCAACGGCTGAAAACATATAACAAAGTCCTCCCATTAATGCATACACTCTTAACCGAAAATCATTAATGATTATAAATATATGAAAGTTTGAACACATTAATGTTAATAAAATATAAAACAAAACTCTTTTGACATAAATCTGTCTTCACCGTCTCATTAATTGAGTCAACAAGGTAATTACAGAAAGTCTTAACCGAAAATCCTTAATGTTCAAAATTATAGGAACTTTTTTAAAAAACATTAATCTTCAAACATAAAACCAAAAATATTTTTGACCTATTTTTCAAACATCCCCCATTTTCGTTATAATCAATTTTAATGATAAAATCCTTTCCAAAGTTATCTACTAAATTGGAACTAACTCAAATCCATGTCAAACCCTAATGCATTGATTATAAATACCAGGCGCACACAGACAATTATACTCACCTTTGTTCATCTTCATTTCTTCTTTAAATATCTATATACACCCCCGGTAAAGATTTGAATTTTTTAATTCATGAATGTTTGAATTTTATTGTTATTTTAGTTGATCTATAAACATATAAAATTATTTTTCTCTCTTTGTAGTTAAAGAAATGGAGATTAATATACATATTGTGTTACCTCAGATTTATGCTTAATGATGCCCTGGCACGTGTGATCAGTATTTGGATGTCTCACCCCAAACAAAGACCTAGTGAGATGTGGCGCTTAGATGCAGTCTTGCAAGATCAGATGGTAATCTGTTAGGTTAATTTGTGAAGTGTAGAACTAATTTAATATTAAAAGTTTTACAATATCATTTTGCAATGCAGGGTAATCGAGTGCAAGCCACAGTTAGGAACCAAGATATCAAGAAGTTCCAACCAATACTGGATGAAGGAGCATGTTACCAAATTAGTAACTTTGGTGTCGATGAAAATGGCGGAAACATTCCATTGTTGGACCATCATTACAAACTTAGTTTCTTTAAGAACACGGCTTTGACAAGTGTTGGAATTTTTTACAGCAACCCACGGGGCTTTAGGTTTGAGCATTTTGGTGCTTTCACATCAAGAAAAATCTCTGAGAGAACTTTGGGGTGAGTTTTTTAAAGATTTTTTACTTTGTTACTTTGTGTATTAGTCTTTAATTTAAATAATTTTATTACAAAAATACAGATGTCATTGGAACGATTGTTTCTATTTCTGACGCTAGTCCTTTCAACTATGTTGGGGTTGAAAAAATAAGGAGGACTGTCATTCTTGAGGATTTTGAGTAAGATTATAATTAAAATTTTGAAGTGTCATAGCCTTTCTCTATATACCGTGTAATATTTTCTTTTTGTGGCATTTTTTTGTTTTCTTTTGTTTCTATACCGGCTGAACATACATGTCTTTTTGATATACATAATAAACTAACAACGCCACGCAAGGTTATATCCAAACATTGCTGACAGTGGATTGGAAACCAATTATGGTATAGAAAAGGCTACAACTCGTCAAAATGTCAACCCAAATGAAACCCCTCACATGAAATTCCCTAGTAACGTGATACGTCATAGTTTAAATGATAAGATTTTATCTTTTTAAGTTTCTTCAAAAGATAGTAGATGATAAATTATGTTAAATATGTAACTAAATTATTTTATAGTGTTTCGACCGACGAATGATAACACAAATATGTCGAGCTTTAATAAATTCGATTCTTATATTATTTAAATATTTTTTTATAATTAATATAAAAAAATTACATTTTATACTTTAAGAATACAAAAATGATAATATATACCCTTTGTAATTATTAATTTACCAATTTTACCCTTTATAAATAATTTTTAAACATTTAAACCTTTAACTTTGAAATATGGAAAAACAGGCCCTTGTGGTTTAACTTTAGAGTAACTACAGTTTTGGCCCCTCTAGTTTATAAGTTTCAAGAATTTACAATATATACCCCCTTGCATGAAATGATTTGCATTTTAAGTCCGAAAATGTAGCACCTCGGAAAAATGTAGAACTCCTTTTCATTTTTTATAAGAGTATGTACCGCAAGTAGTTGCAAATTTGCTGTTACTTTCCAATAAAAAGTTATCCTTCAAGAGACATACAATATTTTACGCTATCGAGAATTATAATAGCGCGTATAAATCGTCATTTTGTTTACGGATCAAGAAGGGGTACTTTAGAAATCGCGTAGCGATAAAAATCATATCTTTCACGCTTTGCGAAACAAAGTCGCACGACTATATTATTTTGTGAACCCGTTCATACTTCAATAAATAAAACTATAAATGGACCAATATTCAAATATTACTAAATAAACAATATATCTTGACGTTTCATTACCTCAAAACTCTAATATACAAATGCATATCTAGGTCAATCATAGAAAAATTCAAAATAAGCAAACCAACACTATCATTACATTTCTTACATCCGGTGTCCTACACCTTTCGAAATCATTCACATGCTACGTCTTGTTTCAAATTTCAATTCAACAATGGCATCTATTCCCTAACAGTATTAGAAAAGAACTATTATAATGAATAGTATCATACATCAATAGTATATGTAAATAATGTCATTCACATGCATAGCCTCAGGAAACTAGTGAACACCTTGCGTATAAATAAGGAACCAGGCATGAACAACTTTATCACAACTAAAATTTGAAAACAAGAATTAAACAAATCGGTAGAAGTTAAGTTTTCGTTTTCAAGGGCTAGTAATCGTCGGGTTTGAAGAATAGTAACCAAGGATTGGTTCGAACTCCTCGTCACCACCACACCTCTCATCGTCTAGCAAACATTTGGACCTTCGTAAGTCTTTTTTTGTGTAGCTTAACAATTATCATGCTATGTCATTTACCCTTGTAGTCTCATTCGCAAAAGCCTCGACTTTGCACAACGTGTACGCGACCTACATGGTACAAACCATGCAAGGTTCGTTTATAAGCACGCATGAAAAGGCTGTGGTCGTGCCATGCATAAAATAAGCGAAGCATAGTAACCTTAGTAAGCAACGTATCATGCGTGTAAACACATAACGAACCAAAAGACTTTGTGAAAACCCTAAACATGTCGTGATCAAATGCATTGGCTCACTAGAGACTAATACACGTTAGATTTTCGCTGTTGCTCCAAGGGACGTATAGGTACTAGGGATATAGCAAATTGCATAGGAAATTTTTTTTTACCCCTATGTTGTGACCATGGGTTATGTCACCTTGGACTTAGTCAGTTGACTTGTGTACGAAACTACAGCGAGCCCATTGCCCACTGATGGAGCTGTCACGCCAAAGAACCCGAGCAAAGTGTGCTCATTGGTTTGTACCGAGGCCTTGTAATATTTGACGCTGGTTAGCATCACTAGACGCATTAAAATGCATGCAAACACGACATAAAAGGCTACTGCCAGTCACATCAGTTAAGCCTGCAAAGACGAGTAAATCGCCCTTGTGTCACGATATTATAAGACCTCGTAGCTAA
Source organism: Tanacetum coccineum (assembly GCA_026074375.1). Taxonomy (NCBI): domain Eukaryota; kingdom Viridiplantae; phylum Streptophyta; class Magnoliopsida; order Asterales; family Asteraceae; genus Tanacetum; species Tanacetum coccineum. Next base: position 83,354 of record BQNB010000200.1, read on the forward strand.
ATATCCAAGTCAGGATCCATGGGGGGGGGGGTTCATAAGAGAACTAGTTATACATGTTCGAGTGTATATTGGAGAGGAAGAAGAGACCACAACAGTGGTACTAACTCCACTGTGGGCTCGATAGGAAAAGAGAAAGGGAGTAGGCCATGGAATTTTTGTAATGTATAGAAAACAATACATGTGATGTTTTTTTTAAACGTGGAAGTAAGGAGTATTAAAACTCATACTATTTCGAGTTCATTGGGTCATCTCAGCCGAACCCAAATGGGTTGGCAAAATAGTTGACGAACCATAAGAATTTTGAATGGTAGAAGAATATGACTGACATTTTTCGATGACGTAAACTTAGTAGCAACGAAAACGAGTTTTATCGAGTAAACTAATCTAATACGGTTCATATAAATTGTTTGACACTACAAATATTTTTAAAACTCATTCGGACTTAAAACGTAGATGTCAAGGGCTGAAAAGCGTAGAAACAAAAATGTAAAAATGTTAAATATTCAATAAATTCTATTCTAAAGAATTAAGGGACTACATGCGATGATATGGAGACTTAAGGGTATTAGCGGTAAATATGTATGATCTTTACAACTTAATTAAACGAGTCGAACGAACCGCGATAAATAAAAATTGATAATTATAGGATTAAATTGTCAACTACGGTGTAAATAAATATAAACTTAGTAACTAACAAATGATATCTATATCTTCTGAGATAGAAAACTTGTAAACATAGGTTACGACACATAATAGTATTAATTCCTGTATATGTACTTGTTGTCGTAAAGTCATCCATAGAGCCAACTGTTTAAATAACATTTTGAAAACATAAAACGTTACCTCATAAACGACCATGCCTTTTGACCATTTGCATAATTTATTTCGTACATTATGATTTAGAATGTAAACTCAGGTTTGTTGTAATTACTTAGGTATTTGACTGAGTCACTATTTGACGTGCCTTAATCCATTACCCACCTCTGACGATTACATGTCAAGGTGAGTTTTCATAGCCCCTACTTTACTGTTTTAAATCATCTTTTGGGGGTGAGAACATTGCTTATTTTAAACGTGTGAATACAAGTACAATTACTCATTACTGATTGGTCTAAGTCCCTCTTTAACCCAAGTTGCTATCTGCCCGATTTATCATGAACCATTAATTACTTGTAAGCGCGAATGTTATAGATAGATCTATCGGGATTGACGTCCCTGTTTGTCTTGGACTGACATTAGACAAGCAAACACAGTTTCATTTGAGTCAGATCACGGGTGTCCCGGGTTAGACACCTGCAAGGGCATTCATTTATTGTTGGTATATGTTAACGCTTCGGTATCATGAGCTTAGACAATAGTAATGCAATTTATATGACTTTGTATCTATTATATTGTCATATGTGGATGAAATCTTGTGATTCATAAACACTACATGTTCTGCTTAAACAAACATATGAACTCACCAATTTTATGTAGACACTTTAGCAATGTCGTCTCAAGTATTAAGAACGAAGATGCTATATGAAGGCTCATGCATTGCAGTCATTTCCCATTATCTGAAGATCACTTGTACTATTTAAAAACGCTGTCGTATTGTCTATTTTATGCTTCCGCTGAATGTCTAAACAATTTATTATTTCCTAATTCAAGTGATAAATTTTCTTAAAACGTCTCATATAGAGGTCATTCTGTATTGCTTAGAAGCACGATATTCATGAAGCCACACGCCTCTAGTTGCCATTATACTCTGATATTTTGGGGGTGTGACAGAAAATCATAAATTTGGTATTTTTGAAATCCGATTTCGTTTGGCAACCTTTAGCTTATCATAATAAGCTAAAATACGTTGGTTTAACAAGCTTAAAGCTTATGAAATGAGCTTATTAGCTTGATTATTCAAAATGGATGCGTTTGGTTTAGGAAAACCAAACGTAATGCTTAGGGTTTCAAAAGCTTATTCCATGTGATCATGAAAGATGCACAAGAGTTTCTTAGGATCAAAGCAAGCTTATGCTAGCTTATGAAAAGGGTTCGAATGGATTAGGGTATCAAATGGGTCGATTAGGATAGGTTTTAGGAGTTTCTAAAATGGTTTAGCTTGTACAAATGGTTAGAATAAAGTTTATAAAAGATCTAAAATATGTCAAGAGTTTATTGAACAAGATGAAGACTTACTAGAACTTGAAAATGGATCAAAAATGGTGAAATATAAACCGAAAACTTAGAGATGAATCAAGAACCTATCTTTCTTAATCCTTGGCTTCTTTCTTGGCTTAAACCCTTTCCTTTCCTTCCTTGGATCGAACTAGATCAAGAACAAGTGAAACTTTTGATAATTTTGTGTGTTGTGAAAGAGTGTGTGTGTTCGGCTATATATAAGGCTCGAAGGAGTGGTGCCCAAGTTGTGTAACACACCCAAAATCAGGTAGTAGCGGAATGGTAACAATGGGATGCTACGTCAAAGTACAACAATCAAGATATAGGAAACGACCATAAATGGACGTTTAAGACAAGATTTCATTCGATGCCATAACAAAATATCAGAGTTTATACATTAGGTCCCATATGTTTTAAAAGAGTAATAAACATTTCAAGTACATATTTAATCAAACAAAAGCTTCATAATACCCAAAAGATGACTTAAGTTTTTTAAAGATAATAAAAGTTGCATTGAATATAGATAAAACACAGAATCCGTCTTCATTGATATCCGCCACGGCTCCCCTCCAATCTTCATACCCTAGGACCTGAAATTACATGCTAAAAGTCAACACAAAGGTTGAGTGAAATCATAAGTTTATCAGTAAAAAGGGTGGACCACAAGAACAAAGTAATAGTAGACTCTGAAACACATTCAGTAGTCCAAAACATTTATTATTGCACTAAGCTCATGACCCCGAAGCCTTAACTAGATTTGTGCCCCAATCAGAATATAGGATGCTTGCCAACAACCTAACACCTCTCAATGTTAAATGCACCTTGATCAAACTAGTGACCCAAGGAAAGGTGGGGATTGTCAGTCCCGATAGATATATCCACAACACTCGCGCTTACTACAATAGCAATTAACGGTTCATGATAAATAGGGACTTCACGACAATAAGGTAACTTAGCAATAATATTCAGGCAGTAATCTGGATAGCATACACTTTGTAAACACTTTGAAAACACTTAGAAAAACACTTGTGTCCAATAGTAAAACAAGCAATGTAATTCACCCCGTAGATTTTGTAAAACAATCACGTAGTAAAAAGGGGGCTATGAACTCACCTCGAGTGAATGGTAATCAACAAGTATTCACAATAGAAAATGCGTCATGAAGGAATCCGAAGGCAACCTAATCCAATATAGGTCATATAAGTACTAAACACTTTGATTATTTATAGGTCGTATAGCTCATCATACTATCGTTCGGGCTATCATAATTAAGAGGTCATGTTGTGACGTATGAGGAGCTAGGACACTTTAAATCGTAAATCCAACAACTCGTCGATACGCCACCCCGAAGAGGCCTCATTATGAAACTCTCTAGTAATATAGTACTTTGATTAACTAATACCACATATAACTCTATATAGCTACATCACCATCTAATCGTTTTAGTGAAATCATATTTATAAAGTAAAAACGTTTATAAGTATACTTTAGTAAAACTGGCGTAACTTTCTCGTTTTAAGTCCGTTTCTTTCGTTTCTTACGTCCACGCCTTCGTATTAAGACGAGTTATCAAAATATAATATTTTCAAAATTTGAGTTTTTCGGATGAATAGTGATTTTACTGTTCATAACAGTTATATATTTATTTTTATAGATTTAGTTATCGTAAATCTCGTAAATGTCGTAACTTATTCGTTTTAACTCCGTTTTTAGCGATTCTTTCGAGCATGTCTTCGTATTTAAAAGTTTTATCGATTTATTGATGTTTTAAAAGTATAAGTTTCTGTGGTGAATAGTAACATTTATAAAAATAGTTTTATTAAAGTATATATTTAACGTAAACTTGAAATCGTCGTATCTTTTTCGTTATAAATCGGTTTTTCGAGTTCTTTACATGCCCACGATCCTTGGGACATGTAGTATCTTATAAAATCATAAATAGAGGTTGTAAATTTTTGAATTCAACAGCCCTAAAAAAAGCTGGGTTTTTCTCAAAATGTGTTTAAAAGTCATTTTTATAACTTTTTAGCTTAACCACTTTGTTACAAGTCCATTACAACCCTTATTAACATATGTATTACATACTTAGGGTTCCTAGTCCATGATATATTCACATAAAATGATAAACATTGATGAAATTGGCATTGGTAGGTTGTGTGAGCTCGTTTACTTTGATAATGTAAGTTATGTTACATTATGGATGGAATAAAGCAAAAATCTTTCCATGAAAACGGTTGCATCTAATTTAATAGATGGAAATTATACTGAAGAAAATTGCATCTATTTTAATAGATGGATAATAACATAGAGGAAAATTGTGGGTTGTTATATATAGTTCCATATGACTCTTCCAAGAGTCATACATAAATTTTTTCAACGTGGGAGGACGGTTGTCCGCACCGGCAATGATCATGAATTCCACTAAAGTTGTCATTTTGAATTGATTGATTAAATGAGAAAAGATAACTATTTGATCATTCAGTGATTAGAGGTTGTTGTATTAAAGTGATGTTTGATTAAGTGAATGAGTCTTGAGATTACACGGGATTTTACAAATCAAATAAAAAACCGTATAAATCACCTAATGGAAGTGGTATAATTCACCCAAGAGAAATGTATAATTCACCCAAGCAAAGTGGTATAATTCTCCCAAGCAAGTGGTATACTTCTCCCAAGAAAAGTGGTATACTTCTTCCAAGAAAATGGTATAATTCTCCCAAGCAAATGGTATAATTCTCCCAAACAAATGGTATACTTCTCCCAATGGAAAACAAGCAAAGTGGTATAATTCTCCCAAGCAAGTGGTATACTTCTCCCAAGAAAAGTGGTATACTTCTTCCAAGAAAATGGTATAATTCTCCCAAGCAAATGGTATAATTCTCCCAAACAAATGGTATACTTCTCCCAATGGAAAAATGGTATAATTTGCCTAGTGGAAAATTGGTATAATTCGCCTAGACAAAAGACCATATAATTCTGATAACATCAAATATTTGATACTTTTTAGTGTCAATTTTCCCCTAGTAATACTTGCAATTATCCTATAAATATTGAAATTTGATACATTTACTGTTATTTTGTTGTTTTCAGGTAAAATGCAAGTATTTGGCAAGAAACGCAAGAATTGGACACTAAACTAGGCATTGGAGCAAAAAGACATGATTAATGGATACTTCTACAAAAGAATAATATATAAAAGGAAAATCCGCTTATGATTTGGAGTTACTATAAACGAAAACAAAGTCGAAGAAGAAATGCTCCTGTGATACTTCAGGAAATGCGCTCTAGTATTTTGACCATAACTTCTTCATACTAACTCTTTTGAATTGGTTCAAGCGGCCTTGAATAGAGGAAAGTAATATCTACAACTTTTGTGATTCGGGTTAGAGCCGTATCACAACTGACGAGCCACAAGATTACAATAACTAAAATGTTGCTGAAGGGTTTACGGTGTAACCAAACAAATAGATTACGCCATAAATTGCTACGTCATGGTTACGACGTAACCAAACAAATCAGTTACGCCATAAACCTGC